>JTDE01001912.1:94075-106109 GCA_014338405.1 Paragonimus skrjabini miyazakii | reverse complement strand
GTCTACCTCCCATCTTTTCTACTCGAGTTTTGGCGGGTTGGGTAGCCCGCTCCGACAGCACCACCCTAGGGATACATGGATAATTCCGGATATTGCGAGCAGACCGACCCCTCTTCACCGTTGCCAACCTTCTTCAACGTGGCATACGTAGCTGTTCTTCAATACGCCTGCCCCCCACTCAACTCACGGTAACTTTAGTGTCTTCAGCTCTATTTCTTTTTTCTATTTTGTCGACAGCTTTCAAGCTTGAAGTCTTCTAGGGGGGGCCTCTGTAGAGACACTCTTGGTTTGCCACGTATTCAAACTATCTTGCTATTATTTTGACCGTTGACATTGTTGATATTGTTTGATCGCCTGTCTGCATTTTCTAGTTTGTTCGACCTCCCAAGGTCACAATTGACTTTCGCAATTTCCGGTCGCTAGCTACTGGTTTGTCGCGCTTTGCTTCTGTTGTGCTTTGTTTACAGCTTGCTTTACCGGTCTACTTGCAATACACGTCGTTGTCCACTAATTGGTTTTCTGGTTTAACTATTGTGGGGAACAGGCACGAGTCTAGATAGAAACGTCCCAGTCATCTACACCGTTTAGTTAAAAGAGAATTATGCGAGTATTCCTACTCTTATCCTGTTTTACAGTGTATTCCACAATAGTGGTGCTACACCCTGTTTTCCATGATTGCCACTATACGAGAAGACGTCCGATGGAGACAGAACAAAGAAAACCGACTGGATCCGAGTACTTTGGAGGCAGCTGTCAATACATTTTCCATTCGACTTCCGTTTAAAAGAGGCCGGACAGTTGATCAGAAACGGGTGCGCTTGGGCAGTCCAACTTGGGCTTGAATCTGAACCTGTGTTTTAATCTGTCAGTGCCAAACGTTATCTGCATGACCCTTTCGGGGCGGGCGTATGGAAATACTGGTTGGCCATGGAGTGCGAATTGCTCAGGATGGACTTGTCGTTCCTGCTTCAGTCTTTAATCATTATTTTGACTCGGGGATAACGTCAATATTTCCTTGGCAAGCAGACTGCCTAAAAATTCCTGGTGTCCTAGGTAACGGAATGCTAATATGATAATTTTCTGACTTGTAGCCGGACGTCGCAACCTAGTGTATTCCGCCCCCACAAGTGCCGGAAAAACATTGATTGCAGAGGTTCTTATTCTCAAACATGTTTTGGAAACCTCAACAAAAGCACTAATTATTCTTCCTTTTGTTTCTGTTTCAAGGGAAAAAATGTGTTATTTGCAAGTGCGTTGGTTTATGTACCTGTTTTGTTCTGGTGGGATTGCTTACCACATGCATTCTGTATTTTTGGGCATTCAAGGGTTCATTTTTGTAGCCAACGGGATGATTTCATAAGTTTCAAATTCAATGGATTACTTGATAGGTGACGGCAGAGGAAATCGAGGGCATATGAGAACTCTCTGTCTCTCAGCTTAGAATCGCATGTTTCTAAGCGATTGCCTCAAGCTTCCAAAAGAAAGGTAGCTTTTGAACTGAGGTGGTAAATAGTGGTCACTATGTGCGTGGGTATTAACTGAACGAGGGAGTGCATTTCAAACATTACACGTGCTCACCAAGAATAATCTATTTTTGTGATCCAGTCTTTTCCTAACCTTAGTTCCGAGGATATCTTCTCATTGTGGTTTCATACTTAATACTGAAATCATTTTACGTGGGTGATTGTGCGATATTAAGATGTCATTATCGTCATCACCACAACGGCTTTGCGCCTGACTAAAAGGTACCATGGCTCGGACCGTCGCTCTATCTAACATTGACGTGGGGTATCCCGGAAGAAAACGTTACCAAGAAGGCTGAGAATTAGTTAAAAAGAGGCTAAGCGGGATACCTAGAAATGGTATGAATGCAAAAATGCTACTGACTGCGGCGAAATACCATCAGGAGTAGCGCTTCTCGTCGGCGATTTGAGTGATCATGAGGACTCCAACTGGGCAGACGACACCTACCCACTTTATAGAACGGACAGTGCATTCATATTTAGTAACCATGGTGTTGCTTGGTCACTGCACATTTCTAATCCACTGTTGATGGTCTCAATATATAATACCCGACAAGGCAAACACTCGGTTAGCATGCGGAGTACGTGACCAACCATCGCAGACTGTGCGGTATGTGAGTGCAAACTTGAAAAGATCCTGTAATCCCGATGAATACTGGGACCCATCGCAACAGCAACTTAAACCATTCTAAAATTAATAAGATCTGTGAACGAGTATGCAATGTAGGATTTTACTCACCAGTCTGTAATGGCTTAGCCACTGTTACGTGCGATTACACCCGATTTTACGACCATGCGGAAAGCCATTACTTAAAGTTGGAATAACACCGGGAGAGTCTGCTTGTTTCGTAGAATCCCACGTGTCCTAACTTAACTAGTCAACGTGAGTGTGCTAACACCTTACCAACGAATGATGTACAAGGGTGATTAAGATTGTCTCTATGCTAGCTTCTCCATTGACATCACTGTCCCGCTCCGCCAATTGTCATTACTTTACAAATATCTTAGTCAAACAGCAAAGACATTCATCCCGCTAAACGTATGAACAAGGGGAAACGAGAAATTCGGCTTGTAACCTTAATGTTGCCTTTATCGAAACCAGCCATATAGTATGGACACTCGACCAGAGTCCCATAGTACACAGTCGATCTAACTACCCAAGTGTTCTTCATTTGAACTCAGTTAAATCCTCATTCAGACTTTGTCACAAAATTCGGTGTCACCAGAACTCCTGAGGTAAGGGCGTTTGACACGCGAGCTGTCTGTGCAAACACAGTGGGATGACGGTTGTAGATTCGTTAGTTCACTTCTCAGAGGAACATCACCAGAAGCACCATATTTGAAAGAACAGTCGCTGAGACATTCTGCCGACGTACTTGTCGGAAAAGGTGGATATTGAAAGCGCTGTGCAGTCGTTGACCAGGCTTGGCTTTATAAACCAGTTATTGGACGGAGAAGCCCCCGGGTATGCACGAAGAACGGGAACGTAGGGAAATACGATTTACAGTTGGTGGTGATCGAATGATATCACTTCGACGAGAGCGGTAACTTCCCAGTCGGTTGCGCCTAGAAACGGGATCAACCTAAAGCTCCTCGTTTGGAGTTTCTGATTCATACGTGTTATCTGCAGGGGGCGGTAAGGTTTGCTCTTGGACTTCATATGACACCATCGTCATAGAAGCCATGTGCCTGGTCAGAAGGTACTCTGGCTGTGGCCGCCGCCCACCTCATCGGTGACGTGAAATATCCGGGATGAAAAGTTGTTGAAAAGTGTTTGAGAATAATAAAAGAGGACTGGGATAACCAATTAGAAGTAGCGTGAACGTATGTACGCCATTGACTGAGACACGCCGGCATCTTGGATAACGTTTCCAACCAGCTGATTAGCTAATCACGATGACCGCAGCCAGCCAGGCGAGACCTACACATTTTGCTCAGTGGAGCAGTCAGGGTTTTCATATTACTTGACCACGCCGTTGCTTGAAAACCACTCGGTTTTACCGAACTGTTGGTAATCTCGTTATACGATGCCCGGTAGGGTCAACTGAAATACGGACAATGTGGCCCAACCATCGTAGGCTATGTAACATGAGTAGTTGACCGATTGGTCGCGCATCCTGAGCATTCCGGAATACACGCCGGCAAACGGCCGTATTGCTCGGGCGATCAGTCCATTTAATATGGGCTAATTGGCGGAGAAAACCATGGTCAAACGCAGCAAGCCTGCTGACATCTTCGTTGCGAACAGACCACCTTTCCGAATCATAGAGCAAAACAGAACACATAATCATTATGTACCCTCCTTTTCAGCAACAGCCGAATGTCTTTTCGACGCCACAGATGACATGGACTAGCAAAGACAACTCGTGACTGCGCTGTCGTTGCTGATATCTCGTCAGCAATATTACAGGCTGACAATATAGTGCTACCCAAGTATGTGAAACTGTTCATAGTCTCAAGCGGATTCCCTGCCAGGAGGAATGTAGGAGTGGAAATGCCCCAGTCTTTAAGCAACACTGCAAATCGTAGGTGCGAAGCGCATTTCATACAAATCAGCCCAGCCACTCACCTTGTTCAGTATGATTTGCATGTCTTCTGCAGAGGGGCTAAGTAAGTCAGTGTCGCCCGCATACTCCATGTCGGTCAACCTATCGCCAGGAAGAAGCTCAGCACCAAGCTCACCGGATTCATCAAGTGCACCTTCCAGAACGTCATCGGTGGTAAAATTGAGTGGATGTGAGAGATCGGACACCCCTGATGTGCACCAGTAAAATTGGTGGACGCCCGAGACAGTTGTCCATAGACTCTCACCCTGCCTGCAGAGTGAGCATACAGTGATCTGGACAGATTCACGTATTTCCGTGGAACACTCGCAAAGAAGGCCGTCCCAGAGAACGTTACGAGCAACTGAATCGAAAGCAGCTTTAAGCTGTAAATAGACCACGACCGTCGGCTGCCTGTCAGCAGGCTTGCTGCGTTTGACCATGGTTGTCTTCGCCAATTAGCCCATATTAAATGGACTGTTCGCGTGAGCAATACGGCCGTTCGCCGGCGTGTATTCCGGAACGCTCGGGATGCGAGATCTCTTGGTCAACTACTCATGTTACACAGCCTGCGATGGTTAGGTCACGTACTCCGTATGCCAGCTGGACGTTTACCGTACATGGTATTATATACAGACCACCAACAGTTAGGTGAAACCACATGGTGGTCAGGCAGCAACGTGAAGTCTCTGACTGCTCCACTGAGCAAAGTGAGTGTGAGTCACCCGCCTGGTTGTGGTCCTCGTGGTCACTCAGACCGCTGGTTAGGGACGTTATCCAAGATGGCGGTATGTCTCAGTCAATGGCATACTTGCATCCATACCATTTCTAGTTCTTCAGCTCAGACTTGTTTTATTAATTTGCAACCTTCTTAATAGCGTTTTCTTCTAGGATATTCCACTTCACTGTTGAGGTGAGCGGCAGCTCGAGCTGCATTTTCTTTTGATCAGGTTCATGGCTGCTATGGTGATAATGATACCTAGCCCGAGGTCGCAGTGAATAAAACACTAATGTCTGTTTCTGGGCACTGATGTGCGATATGGGTGTATTCAAAGCCATATCGGTATTTTGGAGTATACCGGATGTTTTCGATTGTACTGGATAATATGCCGGCGGTCACCATCAACCGTTAGATAATCGGAATTCGCATTCTTCGAGGAAACCTTTTCTGACTCCTTTCTTGAACCGAAAGGAATGCCGCAACTATAAATGTGGTTCTACTGTATGCTCATAACATCGTTCCCCACTATCTAAGCACTCCTATGCGATTAATAGTGCGGCACACAAATGACTCCAGAGTTCAGTTGTAACTGGGACATTACCGTTGGGGTTTCTTTACTGGTGTGAGTGGCAGATGTATACGGTGGCCTGTCAGGTCTCAGACGTATATTGAGACCTGTTCGATGCTGGCAAGTACTACGCAGGTAGATTGATTTTTTGATAGTACTTTTGGTTACTCTCTTTATCCTTTTCTGGATGACAGCACTGCCACAACTACGTTGCTGTTGATTTTGTTTGCCTGCTTCTGTTTCACCTGTCTGTTGTGATTGTACGTTCGTGTCCAGTGCTAAGCCGTGCCGGGTGTGTAGTTACTCTGGCTACCGTTGATCTTGTCAATAATTCACGAAGTGACGGAGTACCAAACAAATAAAATTGTACAAAGTGAATATTAACAGATGCTAGGAAAAAGGAGACTCATAAGTCTCACGGGTGCAGGCTGACCATTAAGAGCATCCCCTCCCAACATCGTGTATAAGTGTGCATTCATCAACCCGACAGACGATATCATTTGACCTTGCTCAGCGGGTCGGTTAAAACTGTCATATCCGTAACTATTTCATCGCCTGGCTTCATCAGTAGCTGCGTTGCAAAATGCGCGGCGAGACAGATGTTCTGCTGGCATTCGGAGTACGTGGTCCAACCAACACGGGTCTTACATTTTCTCCACCTTATTTTTTTTCATCATGGCGCTTACTGACTGTTTTCTGTACAATCCGCCCGTTTGATATTGGCCTACTGGTAGAGACAACGGTTGTCACAGTTATGTATACGCTTTCCACTGAAATGGTCCGCACCTCCAGTTCATGGAGCAAGACCCAACTCACTGTATATAATTTTTTTACGCGATATCCAGGCTTTGCAACACCTTAAGTGACTGTGATTACGGAATATGTTCTCGTTTACCTAAGTATGCCTGACAATGTCCCCCGGGGCTCCTTAGTGCATATGGTTAGCCATTTGTTAGGGGTACCGGATGTTAACACTGTGATCATCAACAGTAAGATGAAAACAAGGGGTGGGCTCGAATGATAACGACTGACTTCTCCTTCGTGTGATGGCGGAAATTGTCGTGTGTCTAACAAGAAACTTTGTGGTAACTCAAACCACTGTGTAATGTTATCTGACGTAGCGACGTGCCGTAGTCAATGACGTCTTTGTATTCCCAACCGCGCTACTTCTTATTCCTGTTGTCCTATGAAGCTTTTCTTCTGGTAGTCATTTCTAGAGTATGCTGGTCACTGTTACTGTGAGTGATGGTTAGTGCCACAGTACTACTTGGTCTGACTAGTGACTGTTGATGTTTGTCGCATGCGCTTCGGAAAGATTTAGCGGTATCAAATTCGGATCCTTTGTAGACTAGTGGTGATCGAGCTTTGGCAAATGACAGAAAATGACTGCCTTTATGATTTTTCATCAAAGCTTTAGGTATAATCAGTGCACTTTATCATCGCTATCCCAGAATTATCGCGTCGTATCGGTTTGGTTGCTCTGTTTTTTGTGTCAGAAACTATTTACCGGCCTCAGTATCCGCGTCGGTGGTTTTATGGGTGGCCAGAGCCCCCCAGGAGGTCTCTCGGCCGTGAACGTGGCTGTATGTACAATTGAGAAGGCGAACAGTCTGGTCAACCGGCTCGTAGAAGAGGACCGTCTTGAAGAACTAGGTAAATTTTACTGATGCATTCGAACCGTCATTCTGAACATTGGCCACGGCTCAGAACTAAATTGTACGGCTGCTTCATCTTTCAGTAATATCTTTCTTATCAGCAGATTGATGAGAACCATTTTTCTTGGCACATGAACAGCTATTTGAAAACCTTGAAGGGAATTTCGGTTGCGTAGGCTTTGTGGGAAATGAATCGTTAAAAAAGTATGGATATTAGTAGCCGAAAAATTACACGGCCACCCTAGTTTGCTGTGGTGTCTTCAAACTACCATGCTGGCCCAACGTTTGCTGATCACGCAGACGTCATGTGCTTTGAAAAACGGATGTCCCCACCAGTTAACCTCATTTGTCTGATCTGTGCTAGTAGTCTGGGTGTGAATTCATTGTTGTGTGACTAGCACTTCATTTTACATTTTCATTGCCAAGAAGACGCAGTGGTCGGCTTGGAGAGAGATTTCAGCATTTCAACAGATGCAGACAACCATCCCTCGAAGTAACCGCACCCTCGTTGATGTAAGACGAATGAAGTCTGGCGTTGTCTTACTGGAAGATCACAGTTCTTTGCCAGTTTGAAGAAGCGGAAAACATCGGAAGACATCCTTGAGAATTGGACGGCTCACTCACTTCAAAGGGTGAAAATGCCCTTCGTACGATCGGTGAAGTCCATCGTCGTTGCATCGACTGAAACACACTTCCTTCTTTAGAAGATCACGCTAACAGTGTCCGCATTGCTTTTTCCTCTTCTGTTATATTCTTTACCGCCATGCTGCTTCAATGTGTCATCGTCAGGACTAGCGACAACCCGAGCCGTAGTTTTCAGAGGTACGGCTCAAAACTGGAAGTGACGACGACACTGATTTTTCAGACACATCGTGATTATCCTTTATCATTATTGAAAGAAACGAAGGGTCAGTTGCAGGCACAGAAAGCTTATGTTTTAGCTCTTAATTAACAACGTTGATACAGTGGTTTTGTTCATTTTCTCATGCTTGAATGGTTGGGCTTTTTCAAACTTCCATTGCACATTTCTTGGGAAGATACTGAGGTCAAGGTGGACACGATCTCGTAGGCACTTGTCGTCTTGTATCAACCTGATAAGACTATTTGACGTCTGATTCACTCTGTATGCACAGTGTCTTTTGGCCTTCTGAAATGGATCTTAACAGCATCTCCAGGTCTCAGGAAGCTTTTTGCTTGTTCATAGTCGGATTAGCTACATTTGTTGGGGCTCTGATATCTTGCATATTTCTGTAAGGATCATCGTCATATACAACAATACGTCATTCGTTCTCACTTATACGTAACTGTCACACAACCAGGAATTAGAAAAAGCCCTGCACAGGAATAGCGAAGAAAAAAAGGGGATCCAACTACTATGACTACCTGCGTCCATATACAAACGTCTAACATTACGGTGCTGACACTGTGTAAATTAACGACAGAGCTATAAGTGATACAAAGTCGTCATCAGCAAGACAACTTCCTCATGGCTTTCAATGCTCTATGCCATCAAGTGCACTCACTTCACGGACAACTCGGCCAAACAACGACAGCATTCACATCAGTGAACCCGATTAGCCACTATTTAATCTTACGTTTGCAGCCATCGACTATGTGAATCGCGAGGACCTCAGCTCGGGAGACGACCTCGATTTACAGTGGCCAGCTCTTCAGTGAACGACTTCATTTCTCTACGCTAAGTAATCATCTGTTCGCCTCGCACATTATGCCAGTCGGACGCCACGTTGACAAATGTGCTCGGTGTGGCAGATGACTAGCCAACATCCTTAGTGCATGACCTAACCATCTAAGTCTGTGCTAATGTAAGGACCGAACAAAAGAACTTGTTTGACAACCATGACCAAATACTCTCTTCCTAGTCTCTTTGTTGCTAACACGTTAGTGTCACCTGATGCAAGCGATCGAACGCAGACAATAGTGATGATTCACGTCTCCTGCCCTGAACGGTCATGTTTCGCTGCCGTTTAGTAATACAGCACTCACTGTCGTCTTGTATATGCGACCTTTAAGCAGCAGAGTGATACCTCTCTGTCGTCAGAGATGTCCCAAATTAGCTAATATTGCCCCAGCTTTAGAAGTCCGCTCTTGTATTTCTATACCACTCAATTCACCTTTTGATATGATGTCAGCAGTTCGTTGGCAAGATGAAGTGCTAGTCACGTGACAATCAGTTCACGCCTAGACCACTAGCTACGAATCCCGGAAACTGTAAAATTGATTAATGGCGGCGGATATCTAGTTTTCAATGCACCTGTCTTCCGCGTGACTACTTACTGTTGAGGTAACCCAATGGTCTAAAATTACCATGGCGATCCAAAGTGGCGGTATATTTTGTGCAGCGACTACTTTTTACACTTGTGCGTAACTCATTTTCTATAGACGCTATTCAAACGGCTTTCAGTTTACAACTTTCTAGTAAAATTTCTGGGGAAAACTGGTTGTTTCTAACCTTCACATAAAAAGGATATTGCCGTTAGATGAGATGATTGTATATTTTTTGCAAGATGTCTTGTTCGTCTCTGGTTTGTTCTGGAAGGGGTGACATTTCCCCGTCCTGTGTGGTAGTTTATCACCCATGAATTACAACAGTATTCCGACAAAATTTTATTAGGCATCCGCTTTTATCTACCACGTTTTGTTCGCCGCAATTTTGCTCAGAAGGTTGCATGTTAGACTCACTCAGCCGTAATTGTGTTCATGTTTCTTTTTGTATTTGAGTGATTCAAAGCTTATCGGATTTGTCTCTGTTTTGCCGGAATTAATATCAGATCGCAGTTACCGTCCTTTGAAGCAATACTAACTCGACTATTAGGAGTTTGTGGTTCACCTTGTATCTGATGTATTTTTGTATCAGTAAGCTTTAGCAAATCTGCTTTTGTTATGAGCACAGTGCTGTTTAATCTATGCTGCTTTGTATCAATTTTTTTCTTTTGAAAGGCTTGGTAGTTGTTGATGAATTGCATCTGATTGGAGATTCACACCGGGGCTACCTACTGGAACTGCTGTTAACTAAATTCCTTCTTCATTCACGTCGTTTGCAACAGCATGTCACTGAGTCAACTTCGTCACAGGTCAATGAACCCGCAAGTTGTCCAGTAGTCGATCGCGTTTCCAACAGGATTCAGATTGTTGGAATGAGTGCCACCTTGCCTAACTTAGATGTTTTGGGTAAATGGCTAAATGCTGCTGTTTTCGTAACTGATTATCGACCCGTACCTCTGACCGAGTTGGTTTTTACGCGTGATTCCAAGTCCTCGACAAGTCATGCGTATGAAGTGACGCGCGTGGAATCATCCGCGAAACACGACTTGCGGAGTGCATGGGATCTAACAACCGAGTAAATCTATATACACTCGATGTTTTTGATTGTCCAGTATTGATTTAGAGGACTAACGTATCTTCTCTATCTGCAGCTTTTCGTGACCAGGTGTTGCTCATATTTTGAAAATTATGTTAGTAAGGCTTAAACAACTCTGGTTTCGGTGATCACTTTGAAGGTTACACAATCGATTCCGGTTTGTTTCAGATTTTCCTTATTGGGTTTTTGTGACTTACTATCAGTTAAGCCATCAGCGACCCAAACGGACTCTTTTTAACCTGAAATAATGACTAAAGGTTATTTTTCTCCACACCTCAGCATATTAACTTCTCGATGCTGTTTTTATTTTAGGCGTTTTTCTTTTACTTGCGATATAGTTTTCATCATCCTGTAGGTATGCTTGAACGCGCATCTTGGTAAGGTCTCTCCGTACTCACTCAGCTTCTATTTATGTATTCTGTGGCCAGCCATCCTTATCCGGAATTTTTATTTAACACTTATCTGTAGAATTACTGATAAGTAGAGCGCTTACCGCGTTTGGGCATGGTGTTTCTGTTACTGGTTCAAATCCAGCCAAAGTCCGGATTTTTCGCAAATGAATCTCTTCTAAACTTCTCTGTAGGTTAACGCATTACGTCGAACCGGCGATACACGCACATTTGTTTCGTTTACATGATAATTCGTGTTTAATATATGTGGCTTATAACAGAGATTGCTGTGTGTATGTTTAGATGCGTCCTCTGTGAAGTTTTATTAAAATTTGTTCTTGTTCGTTATACGATCCTAATCACGGAAATATACCATCGTTTTTTTAAGGCGACTTCATCCGGTGAATTCACCACTGTTGGATTCGCAGTTAAAAGCGGAGGCTCGTTTGACTGCGGTGGATGAAGATGGTGTTTTCGGATTGTGTTTGGACACACTTTTATCCGGCCATGGTGTACTGGTGTTCTGCCCGACGAAACAGTGGTGTGAGCAGTTGGCTGACACTATGGCTAAAGAAGTGTGTAACTTTTTCACCGGGCTTTATTGCTCTGTTTTGCCTATCGTGCTGTGTTTAGTTTGTGCGAGTGTAAGTTGTCGCAGTGTTTACTCAGCTGTCTAAAATGCATGTTTGTTTCCGATCGAAGGTTAACGTTAAAGGTCAGCCTCTGTGCATACTCTTGCGTTCAGTCGTACACCAAGCCTTTGGTGTACTGCAACTTCTTGAACTGGCGTCATCAGTCCATACGAGTTTGTGATCAGAGGGTTGTATATGCCTTACAGGTGGTAGCCTTGCTTACGGCATATCTGCGTGCCATGATGTAAATGGCCTATTGTGAGGTTGCTGGCGTAGTGGTTAACACGCCAGTCTCACAAGCACGAGGGTCGGAGTGCAAACTCCTATCCGGACAAGGATATGTACTACTGATGAGCTCTAATAAGAGCAAAACTCGAGTCTAGTGCTTCCTTTCGAAATGGGCTAGCCGAAAGGCTTATCTGAATGCGAACGCCGTGATGGAGTGTGGGTGGTGTTCAATTTTGAAATAACCTAAGTCCCCGAACCTTCACTACTGATTCAAACCATGCTCAGTTGGTTCAATGAAGACAGTAACTTCAACTTAATTAAGAAGTCCTGATCACGGGGTTATCGATTGGATAGAACAGAGTGATTCTGTTCATTCTCCTTTCGAAATGATCGGGC
>JTDE01001912.1:76008-86908 GCA_014338405.1 Paragonimus skrjabini miyazakii | reverse complement strand
GGCTTTTGCCTTGTCCTGCTTTTGATATGTGGAGAAGGTCTTATTTTTTAAATGTTCGTTTTGACCCGTTTATTCAACCCTGCCGGTTGAGAGCAGTGGTGTCGTGACAGTTTATTAAGCATGTTGGTTGGTCAGTTTGGTATGACGTTTGCAGTGAGAAACTTTAAAACGGAAGTTGTTTACTTACAACTTTGTTGGAAGGCTGTCGTTAAAATGTTCATTTAGTTTACACAACATGTTGGCTCTAGTCAATTGTCTGATGACTTCACAGACAGCGTAGATACACCCTGGTTGGTGTTTGCTAATTTGCCCCATCTGTGGTATCAACATGATCTCGATCTTCCTTTGGAAGACCGACTATGTAGAGCAGTCCTCGTGTTTGACTGCGAAGTTTAGTTAGCGTGCGTAGGGACCTGTTCAAAGTGTTCTGTGCGGATATTTGTCACTAGTTTACTACGACGTTTGTTAAACCGTGACGAGGCGTGATATCGTGTGGCCTGTGATAACCTGGGTGATATGCATTTTACTAGGAGTTCACCAATAAGAAAACATGACAACGTCCACATCTATGGGTGATTTGACGCCATAACGTTCATTGATATGCACATCGGGCTTCGCATTTTATACAGTTACAGTGTTATATGTACGTACTTGTGATATGCGTTTCCAGAACATTACGGTCCCGGAACTAGGAGGTGACACGGCACTGAGGATCCCATGTTCTTATGCCCATGTCCTAACTGAACCGATTGCGTAATCATCATTATTATGCTAGCGGTCAACCGTATTTTGTGCAGGTGACTGTTGTTTGTTAGCTAACCAAAATCCATCCTCTTCCATTGCTAAACGCATAATCGAGACAGGAAACCAAGTTGTTCCTAGCACATTCAATGTTTTGTTCTTCTACAGAAAGGGACTCCGTTTGCAATTTTGCTGAAGCTGTATCAGTAATGCCTATCAGTCCGTGTTTGTATGTTCATAGATAGTTCGTTTTGACGCTGCAGTTGACGTGGTAATTCGGCTTGATGTGGCAGTTACTAATCGGTAATAATCACTATTCTGTGCGCACCTAGATATGACTATTTCTGTTCCCAGCTGTGTTTATGTTCCCCACATAATCTGGTTGCACGTAAGTGTGTTTATAGTGTGTGAAATGTTGATCGGGAAAACATCGCATGCTTTACGTCTTATCAATTACTCCGTCAAAATTCTTGAGATCTAGTTGTTTTATTTTCTGTCGGATAGTCAAACTTAATTTGTTGTGCAGCAAATTTTGCTTCATTTGATCGCTTTAAGAATAGTGGAATCAGAAGACTAACCTAGCAGATTGGAAGTGCCATTTCGTCTACTCTCTTTATTTGTGGGTACACGATAACAGTTATAACAATGAGAAAACTGGATTGAAACTGAAGTAATTAAGCCTTTCAACACGGATTTGTCGTCGGTCAAAACTATGGCATACAAAGCATCAAAATTAATGTTTTTTTTACACAGATTTGGCTTGAGGTGCGTAACAAGTGGAGCTCCGAATGACCTCAGGTTTCCGAGTTTGCGGTCACGCATAAGTAGGCGAAAAGTGTTTGTGGAGTGGATCACGTGACCGTCCCCCTAGCACGCACTTGACGATCGATAACCCAAACGATGTCAAGGCGTAAATTGAAGCCACGTAACCGAAGATTCCAACATCCCGTGAACAATCCACTTTTAAGAAGTTGAGCCGCTTATGGTACTGGACGTTTTGACCAGAAGATCACCAAATGTGTTTAAAAGAGGTGCAAGATAGCGCTCGTTCTGGAGCAGCGTCCTAAGCCCTCTTGGGAGGCTGCGGCGTGTTTCGGACAACGTTTATGGACGATATTCGAAGAACTGGCGCTATAATGTGCTACTATTGGGCCGTCGTTGTCACTGTTGTCCCAACATCTGATAGTGACTCGCAACTGGTCCGTCTCGTCAAT
Organism: Paragonimus skrjabini miyazakii; assembly: GCA_014338405.1. Lineage (NCBI taxonomy): Eukaryota > Metazoa > Platyhelminthes > Trematoda > Plagiorchiida > Troglotrematidae > Paragonimus > Paragonimus skrjabini miyazakii. The sequence goes on along the minus strand of JTDE01001912.1, from coordinate 84,953 downwards.
TCAATCAAGCTTCACTAATTCCAGCTCTGATTGATATGTGAAGAAGCAGCTCTTCTTGCACTCGGCCAACAGTAAGATCACAGGATTGTCCACCAGATAGCTTTAGTCTGTCCGCTGAGGCTTTGAGGGCATTTTGGGTGCTTGACTTCACGGCAGGTTGATCCATCTTATTCTATGTTTGTTTTGAAGTGCGCTTGATGTTTGTGTTGTCCAACTGTCGTCAGGCAGAAATGTGATACCCTCCTGCTTAGAAGCAAGATCGACCAAGAATGTGGCGAAGGTGGAGTTTGGTTATCAGGTCTACTTGTTGAGTCGTCGATCACGGGATTTCGATCGAGGCTTTAACATCGGTTGGTCGTTCTCACAAGGGTGGTCCTTATGACCTCCACGATTGTATTTTTTCCACTTGTGTCTATGAAACGTACACAGGCACCCTTAGTGCTAATGTTTGTGTAACCAGCAGGAAGTCAGAGGCTTCGGAGGTCGATTCTGGCCGTTTGGTCGCGATCCATCTTGATGAGGAGAGCCAGTGCGTTCTGTTTGGGTTCTCAAAGAAGCTTTAGCAGCTGCCCGATCGTCCTGACCTCATGTGTGTTGGTGACTAACATTCTCAGTGTCATTTCAGTATCTTGTTCTATCTTATTCAAGATACGAGTGCGGGCGTCAGCATCTATCGGTGATAGAGACCACAGGCGAAAGTTAACTTTTTGAATTGGTCGTTACGCGCGGAGAACAGCTGGAGAACTCATACCCTCGATCGAAGTTTCCGATATAGGTGACAAAATAATTGCATCGGCTCTCGGCTAAACAAAAGCAGTTACCGGATGGACGTTCTCCAGCCGAGACTCTTGTTAGGCGAAGGGTTGGATTGCTGCTAGACTACATCCGCCGTACTGTCATTGTTCCAGGATCCAAGGGTGCAACCGTGCTCATTTGGTGCAGTCATATACACGAAGCCAACAATCGACAGTTCAACAGTGACCAAATTGTCTTGGTCTGAGATTATGACAAGTATTTTGCAAAGTGGTCTTTGCGTGGCATTCGGATAGGACCGGGTAGCTTCATTTTCGGTGCCCAAGTCGAGACTCAACCCATTGGTATCACTGAACACTCATCAGGAGAAAAGAAGTGCTTTTTGAAATGCTGATGAATACGTTTTATTTTTCTTCAGCCGGAACCTGTGGTAACAACCACCAACACACAGGTCCCTCCACGGGGTTGCTCCGCAGAGACTGGCCATTGACATCTCCACGGGTTAGTCCACAACTTCCCTCATACGATCAGTATCCTCAAAAAGGGGGCGTTAGGATTGGGTTAAATCTGACCCAAAGAGGGTGCTTCCGTGATCAGAATTCTGAGTTGTAGATGTGCGTGAGATTCACATACATCTTCGTGCGCTCACGCGATCGCATTGTCACTTACTTCTGTATGTACGGAAAAGTATTTCATGTAAATTCGCGAAACGTTTGTCTATCCTGAATCTGCTTTGTCCATGTTTTCGTTGGTTCTTGTGTTTCGGGCTGTAGAAGCGATCGTAATGGGTTTCAGTTCATTTCATTTGTGCACGGTTGTTCTTATCACTTATTTTGTGTTCGTATTCGGTAAGATTTGGTTGTAACACAAAGTTTGACGAGAACGAACCCAACAATGAAACTCATGCAGCGAAGGTACCCCAGTGCTACAAATCATTGGAATATAAACGGTGTATTCGTGTGAACGCTTTTTACCTCAACAAGTGCATGGACGAACCGTTCGTTCAAATGGCTTCAGAACGGTTGTTTTGGAAATCGGAATGGCCCTCATGAAGTAACTGGTAGTGTTGATTGTTCACTTCATTTGTGAACACAAACCTGGGATACTTACCATTATGTATATTCATAGTGATATACATTCCTCTGGATCTTTACTCCCATTTTTTGTTTAATTAGCTGACTCCCGTTTACCTGGATGTTGGGGCAGCCTTGGATTGGTATCGTTACCTGGAACAATACCAGGCATTATCTGCTGCTGATCGTCGTGTTGCTGACTTGATTGGTGTGGAGGAACGCTTCATTACTCGTTGTGTGTCTGGTGCATCCGCCAGTGGCACTCGTTATGGAACAAGCACCTGTCTTGCCGATCGTGTAGCCCTTCATCGACGCTTCTACATGGCGTTGGCTCTATACCGTCTGGTTTGTGAAGACGGGCTCAGCACTGTTGCTCGAAACTTTGGAATCAACCGTGGCCTTCTTCAAAGTCTGCAACAACAAGCCGCTACATACGCAGGTTGTTTTTCATAATCCGCTTTTTGGTTTGGTTGTAACTCGTAGCATCTATTGTCGACCTGCTGAAGACTCTGTCATACGAAATTTGCAAGGGCACTTGTAAGCAGCTTTTAGTTGCACTCGAGTTTCCGGCGTATACACTGTGCAATGGTTTGCTGTTATGCAGTTTAACAAATCCCATATTGATTAGTTATCGTAAAGCTGAGACCGCGCAAACGGAAGTACTTGGAACAATTGTGTGTAGAATATCTGGCCGCGTGGTCGATGATCCGTGAGTTTCATGTGGAATATTGACTGAATCCTTCATCTGTCATATATATATATATATGCAAGTCGTGATATATGGAAGTTTATGGCAACCTACCTGCGGCAATATGTTTCGAGCCAATTGTGAAACGGCTATACAAGTGCTATTCACAGCATCGTTGTTTCCTTGTGATGTGTTCTTATGCAACCGTTTTGAAGCTCGGGTTTTCTCTTATTGATTTTCCGTCAAGTGCAATTTTGTTCTTATCAGTCTTGATTGTTATTAGTTGAAATATACTTGAGACTGATTGGACATCCACAGCTTTGAAGCATCTTGTGAACAATTGGTAGTTTGTTTTAAGGCACCGAATATTGAAGACACGACGGTTCACCCGACATGCTTCTAGTTCAGCCAAACGAACTAGTCCAATTGATATTTTTCCAACGCGATGTCCGTAAACGTGTGCTGTTAGGTGGACAATTATTGGGCCCAACTGAGCACCCGCAATTCAAGAACGGCTTGCGAACAATCGATACTCACTGATTATCCGCAGGCTGTGCTGAAGTTTGGAGGGTGTTTAGCATCTTATGCCATCTTTGACGTTGGTCCGATCCGTCTCTCAGCTAAAGCTGTAGCATATAGTGCATTTGTGTGTGGTCTTGTGGTACGAGCATAAAACGTTTCCCAGTAACGTGCAGGATTTCCACAATGTCTATTTTCGACCATCGCTATATCCGATGCGTTAGCAGCACGTGGCGAAAACACTGTCATCATTGACCAATTTTGCTGTTGATCTTTAGGGCGAATAGACTCCCACCTAACCTGATGACCTCATCTAACACGTTTCGTTAGCTTGATTATGTTTTACGCTTGACAACTCACCGTCTGCTAGTTCCTGCTTTGTTTACTAGTGGCATGCCAGTCTGATGGGGACAATCCGACGAGCAACGTACGATTTTCGTCTAAGGCATGGTAGTTACGACGTTAAAGCTTGTTCCATTCGGGCTTTTCCAGCCTCCTGGCTTAAGGCCTATGGACTTTATCGACCAACGACGTTTTCTGACATGACGTGGATTATGCGTCATTGACGCTGTTTTGCGAATCTTTTGTCTTTCCCTTCCGTTTCACTTTTCCTTCTCTGTTACGACGCGCACACCGGTACCCGTAATTTACTCCATTATGTATGTATACCGAAAGTCCTCCCCTAAAGCGATCGCTGTTATCTGATTTCTTAAAGATTCTGCAATACAGAGGAGCTGCGCGACCATCTAAAGGGTGCAGTATTCGCTTGTCTTTCAAGAATATTATGAATTCGTCGATTGGTAATGAGGATTACGATGGCATGTAGCGCATCCGAACACATTTGTCATTTGTGACGTTGCAGTGACTTCTGATGTTCTTGTGAATAGGAGGCTCGCAATAGATATGCGCGTTCCATTTGTTCTATTGCAGGAAGCCAGGCGAAATAGCTCCATCTATCACCGTATCAAGTGAGTTAGCTGTTTGGGTTCGGCAGCCGTTGACGGGCGTTTGTTTATGATTTTCTTCAGTATCGGAAACGAGATACTAAATGTCCATTTATCATTGTTTAGTTCGAATTCTCCGTACACTCATATGGTGCCTGCCTCACCGCGCATTGTTCAGTACAGCTGCTGATGGTCTTATTTAATCGCAGGGTGGCCTGGCGATGACGTGGTCATGGGTTATGAAAGCTATGGCTGTCCCGCTGAGCAAGGTCGGGAGGTGCCATCGGCCAGACTAGGAAATGAGTGACCTTCCGCGTCACTGTTTGGAAACGCCTTCAAATATGATATTGTATCACAGTCAACGACGAGCCTGTAACAATAAGTTTATCACATCTTCTTTAATAATCAGACACTTATATAGATTGAACATCACCCACAATTGATCGCAGCTGTCGCATTCCCATAGACTTTCCAGTCGGCCCCTTTCGAAAAGAAGCACTAGACTCGAGTTTCGCTCTCATTAGAGCTCGTCAGTAGTGCATATCATCGCCACTGCCGGGACTTGAACCACGGACATTCAGTTCAGTAATCAGACACTTAGTTGACTGCTGTTGAGACCAGCGGTAACCCGAGCTGACGGGCGTCTCTCAAAACCAATGATGTGTAGGCATTTGGCTCGAGCCCATCTTATACTATCAAATAACGCCAAATTATTATCGTTCAACGAGTTCGATTTGCGTATCCCACCTGCATGCCTGTTTTTGGCTGATCACGGTGAGCGTTTACAATCCGACAGGTCCCTTGATGCATACTGTTTGCAATACTTTCTGGTTTAGGTATGGTCACTGTTTTCTGCAATCGATTGGGCTGGGTCCATCTGGAGCGCTTACTGGCAAATTACCAATCTCGACTTTTCTACGGCGTATCTGAAGAGCTGGTGGATTTGCTTCGTTTGCTACCGTTGGTGAATGCACAGCGGGCACGAGCACTGTACTCGGGCGGTTACACAACGGTGTCATCGGTAGCCAGTGCCAAACCACGTGATCTGGCCCGATTTCTGCAACGCGCTGTCCAGTTTCAAAAGTAAGGTTCATCATTATTGATTCCCAGGGTTAGGATTACTGTTTTATGTAGTACGATGCTCCGAGCTACACTGCACGATCCAGTATCAGACGTTTCCTAGATCGTGTCAAGGGCATTCAAAATGCGAATGGAAAAAACCAACATAACGAATTTAGTTCTAATGGTCTCTTACCATCACGGTGGTAATTTTTTCCACAAGGTGATGTCCATCATACTTCATCTGGCCAATAACGAGTCGGTGTTTGTATGTTATTTTCTTCTGTTTTGTTGTGCTGCTTCAAGCTACTTGTAACTTTTTCATCACTTTTTGTTTTCATTGGTCATTATTAGCGTCATCATCCTTGACTGCAACATATCACTGATTCGCAGTTCTCTATAACTAGAATTCAATGCATAATCTCGCGTTTCTGTTCACAAGTGCACCTACTAGCCAATATTTTATGCATGTGATTTTTCGGGTTCTGTTTAGAATAGTGTTTAAACACATTGGAGATTATAGCAAAATTGTATACCTTTCGTCGTGTGATGCGCTCTGCTCTTTGATCAGTTATTCTAGTGCGACAGTTCTGAGCGTACTCACTGTCTACTGCTCTCTTTCCAGCCATCCGGACAACATTTATGCGTGTCTATACCTCGTTTTTCCGTGTATCGATGTGATTGTAACGTGTCAGTAGGTTCCTGTAATAATAACCACCAAGTATCCGAAATGGTGCAAATCGATCTGACTCTGTAGTACAGAGAATGGAAGTAGAAACATCACATTATGCTTGTTGGCCTGTGCTGGCAGGTCTCCTAACCGAGTTGGGTCATCCTACGCAATCGGACCAAGTTACCCTTAACACACTTGGACAATTAATCCGATGGACGTAATCCAAACATTGTTGAAACCTCCTCTTCGCTGGCACATTTATTCTTCAGTGATGTAGGGTCAGGTATCTGGTTAAGAAGCCTGTCGTTTTGGGTCCTCTCAGTGTTGAGGTTTCAATGCAATGCTTCTGTTTCCATTCTCTACTTCACGGCACCAGAGTGATCCGTTTTGTTTTGATCATGTACTGTGATACACTTGAACAAAAAATGACTGGGGGTCGTTAGTATTACTCAGAAAGCCCGAACCTGAAGAGAAAATAGTCCAGCTCTCGCCCTCGACCTTCCGCACTTTTACTGACTGTCGACCGCTTGGGAGATCGTTGCTGAATGCAGGTGATCCTTCGACTCATCGATTCGTGACAGAAGTGTTCAATTGTACCCCGGTTTCATCGATCAAGTCGGTGGAACTGGTTCAGCATTGGGTAAGTTTGGTTTGGACGTACAAAGATACGTCTACAGAACGATGATGTCTGGAAGAATATGTATCCGAATCGGCACGTTTACGTGGGGTGTCCTCTGGGCGTCGGTTGGCTGAAGCCAATTGGGATGATAGTTAATGCATTGTGTCAATTGTGGATGATGGCAATGTATTTTCCGAGATTAGGTGAAAAGGAATATTTGAAAGGAGACCACAGATGCTCTGATGTGTGTAGTTTGTGGCCACTACTGCGGAACTGTTAGGTGCATCAGACTGTTGACTGTGATGTATGCTGGAAAATTCCTACTGCAACAAGTGCGGTATCTTTTTACTGTTCATCACTGATAATTGATTAAGTTACGCGGGTACCGAAGCAGGAGATACCTCACGTTATCGTACTCAGTGAGTGCTGGGTGGGGATTGAAGTGCGTGTGGGCTACTAGATGGTTACTGTTACGTAGCTTAACACTTGTCGCCGATATTAAAAATTTCCGAATGGAGCGTGATGGTTTTTAAGAATAAAAACTATATGTGAAATCTGTTTACTGAAAATGATGTGTATTTTGTAGGTATCCTCTGTTAGTTACATGTCCATGTATGATCAGTACGTACAGAACATTACTACGGGTACGTGATCCACATCTTATGATCTTATACACGTTCATAGTGGTGGCGGATTGTAAATTTCTCCAAAGACGAATGTTACCGCTGTTTGACCGGGTTTCCTGAGAAGGAAACAGTTATCTTCTGCAGGATGTAGACATTTTGATGCGTATAATTTAAATTTTGACAGCAGTGTTATTATTTACGTCTTATCCCTCTCCCTCCTATTTTCCTTAACTTAAAGTCTTTTCAAGGTTGAGTAGTAGTTAAGTGTCAATATCAACTACTGATTTGATGTCGCCGCCATTAGTGATTATGGGGATTCTGTTTTTGGAATGTCTTGAACCGCCTTCGTGCTGTCTGTTCTTTAGACGTTCTTAGAACTAGGTTTATCATTTTCGTTTTCACTCGCACTGGTTTTAAATTTGTCTTAGTTTTTTGGTCTCACTGGATTAAGATTGTTTGCTTTTGTTCTTTAGAGGTGAAAGCTGCACGTTGGAACAGTTACATCGTCGAACTATAATGCTGGACGATGGCTGCTATGTAAATGAGGAAGAGGCTGCTCCGTTAATTGTTCAAAAGGCCCAGCAGCTTCTACGTGATGATTTAACGGTGGTCTATGGTTCAAACTTTGTTATTGAACCTGGAAATCATGATGTAATATCGACGTCATTAACGAATGTGATGAACGAGCGAACAAATGATGACTCTTACCAAGCACCAGTGCATGTTCCAAAATTGGAGGATAAGGACTCTATTTGTCTACCGCAAGAGACTCAGTGCATTGAGTGTCACGAGGTGGCTTCTGTGCAGGAGACATCTCCCGTTTTACTTTCTCTACGCTGCGAACCGTCCGAAGTCAATTCCCCACCCGTTCGCGCGAAAAGATACAAACGAAGTTCCACTGACCTCTGTGGTGCTTCTCCTACTCCGAGTATAGATCGAGACCGTCCTGTTTTCAAATCTCCGTCAGTGCTTGACAACTCTCCTTACGTATCCCAAGCTCTCGCTTCTAGTCAATCGGTTGTCTCTCAAAATTCGCCCACAAACCCCGTGACTGTATCACAAACTGAGGATACGTTTGTTTTGACCACTCAACTGGCGGCTATTGTAGACAGTGCGGACCTAGTTTCGACAGACATACCGCATCAGACGGCGGTGGATTGTACACAGGAATATCATACAGAAACTGCTGATTCCGCCTTTACTCCGTTGTCCACTTATGATTACGACATGAACGATACACTAACTTTTTCCATGTTGGACACTGCACTGGATTCTACTCATTCGAAAGAAAATGTAAGTGATGCGTTTGGTACCGAAAATTTCATATGTTCGCTTTGACTATTTTTTGCTAAATATTACCATAAAAAGAAATGACTAGGCTTCAGTTTCTCGCCCTTCTACTTGTTAAAATTATGATAGTTCAGTGTAGGCTTACATCGGTGTTCATATGTGATGCTTATTTGCAGGCTTACATTTTGTAATCGGTGTCATTCTCGCCTGGACTTGTCAGATAAATAATAAATGCGTATGCGGACACATCTGACTTGTAGTCTGTGCGTTATATAAAGCGCATTCTGTCTTCATAATCGGGCGTATTCACAGATTAGTAAAACGTTAGGTCAGTTACAAACTAAACTGCTACAACTGCATCAAAATGAGCATTTAGGATGTTGCTACTAATTTTGATGACATCGGTGGAGATAATGATGGCTCACTTGGAAAGATGACATGAATTTCAGTCTTGTGAAAGTCTAATAATGATATTTGTCTCTGTCCCGGTATAGGATTCAACTGTGATACTGGTTTTGTTTGAACATGCATGTTACGCACCATTCGGTTGACTTCTTGTTTCATCCTAGTTTGCGTTAAGTAGACTGATTGGGGTCGATGATTTCAAGTGGATTGAGAAATCTTGACGTTGGGATTATCTTTGATGGTTGCATGCGCCCGACCGATACTGCTACCTTGGCGAGGTGGTCGGGCTTGTGTAC
>JTDE01001912.1:50581-67588 GCA_014338405.1 Paragonimus skrjabini miyazakii | reverse complement strand
GGGTCCTCGTGATCACTCAAACCGCTGGTTAGAGACGCTATCCAAGATGGCGATGTGTCGTAGTCAATGGCGGACCTGTGTCCATACCATTTCTAATTCTTCTCATTAGCCTTCTCTCATTAATTCTCAGCCTCCTCAGTAACTTTTTCTTCTAGGATATTCTACGTCACTGTTGAGGTGAGCAGCGGCCCGAGCCACAGTACCTTTTGGTCAGGTTCATGGCTGTTATGATGATGATGATGATGCATGCGCTGTTCATCCTGGTATGTAGCTAATTGGGTGTTGGTCACCACGCAAACACGAGATTCTCGATCTAGTCAGTGGTGTGATCTACGAGGAACGAAACTCGAATCTTGTTTTGTTGAATATGGAGTTTGCCATCGATCCAAACCCTTTAGTACCAAGAGCTTGCTAAGCTGCATGATTCCCGAAGGCTACTCTTTTGTAAACTTAGGCAGCCTGATAGTGTATAGTCTACAAATGATCTTGTATTCCATGTGAGACCGAATACCTCACAGTGAAAAAGCCTGGAAGTCTACTCATCGTCGTCACACGGAAAAAATATCTGATATTAGGTAACAAGCTGTGGTTAATTTTTGTCATCTGGCGATTTTTATCAACCCTTTCGTTCCTGGTCGTTGTTTTACATCTGCTATTGAGCAACCCATCCACTTCGTTCTACAGCTGGAAGCCATGCAACATGGTGTCGGTCGTTCACGGAGTTCAAAGGACCGAACATCGTTGGTGTCCCCCGCTATAGGAACCCCTCAATGTACTACAGTTAACCGCATCAGTTCGGCCACATCTCCTGGTTACTCCACATCGGCGCGGACTTCTGATGTAATATCTTCTGAAAGCCAGTTAGTAGTCTGTTTGTGGTTTGTTTGTTTTTTCCGTATGGTAAAGGAGAGTAACCTAAAATATTTCCGTGACACGTTTGGTGTAGTTTTCGTAGATGATGACCATTTGACATTCCTTTTCATTTGCATGTACCTTCGATGCGTTTTGACCACGCGCTTTCCGAATTACTTCGAAGTTGCCTGTGCAACACAGGTCGGGCATACTGTTAGAGTGCCCACGTCCAAATGGATACACGGCAGTGGTCGTCGGGTTAAAAATGTGGTTAACCTCCCAAACCCCGTCACAGAGTATATTTAAGCTAAGCGGGATTGACATTCTCCACCAGTCCGCCGGTCGTAGATTTGAACTCTAGCTACCTCATTCGCTCATGCCTGAGTTTACGCAGTCTAACGGTATTCAATCCTTACGAGTAATTTAGTGTAGCACGTAATACGGTAAAGACCTTGCCATGCAGAACTTAGAATCCTACTTTTGTATCTAATTTCTGTCACTTACCATTCGTTCTCTTTTTAGAAAGAATTTCAATGCTTTTAGCCCCAATAATCGTTGTTCCGAGGAATCGGAGATGACCACAGATTCTCAATCAACCGTTCCTACGAAATGTAAGTCCAGTCACTGTCTGGGTACCTTTTCCAGTACTCTTTTAGCCTGCTTAAGTTTCACTTTTTGATGCAAAGATGTTTACACTTAAATTGTTAGACATTGATTCAGGTCGCTTCACAAAACAGCGTTTCTTAGTTGTAATCTAATTGTTTTGGTTTTTAGAAGAAACCGCATAAACGCTCAGATGTTGACGTGGTCACGGGCTGTGAATGATTCGACCGCTCTGCTGAGTGTAGTTAGTGCCTGTCTCTTGTTAGGTTGAAGATTTAGTGGTGATCCCCACCGTTGTTTGGTGGCACGCTTGTTTCTTTCCCTTGAATCTCGGCAATCTTTTTTTCAACTATTTTTTCCCCTTCTTATGCACTTGTAATCTGTTGGTAACTGATAATCAGAATCAACGAGTGCGGCTCTAAGCTGGTGATGGTTTTGTTGCTGAAAAGTCACTTCCGTGGACTTATTTCAGACAGCAATTTCGGATGCCCACCTGTCTTGTCGCGTTATCATTTTTATATATCTTTACCAATCTACATAAAAAGTTTTAACCCCTCGACGAGTTGAAGTTCGCCTTATATGTGACATGTTTTCTTTTTATACAAACATTGTACGTATGTTCTCTCGTTTTTTTCGCATTTATTCCTCTGCTTAATTTCCTCCTGTTTCCTTAAACGTATGTTTCATATTTGCACTGATAGGTTTATTGGGTCCTGATTTTCCCGATGATTGCCTGTTCACTATCGTGGACGTGACCAAAACGGAGGACCTTTGGCGTACTTTCATCTGTGATATCAATATGTGGATTGATGGATTTAAGGAGTGCTCTACCAGACTAAGCTCTTTAGCAGTTCAGCCTTGCTGGATCGTCAGTAATCTTGATGAAAAGTTGGGAGAATGTTCCATAGTTTGGCGTTCTGGTCCTGCTGGTAGCCGTGCCGTTGGTGGCGGATCCAACCAAAATTGTCAATCTATTCGTCTGGCCGGTTTGAGTATTTCATCGGCTCTGCTTCGTCCCAGAACGGTATTTTGGATCGATTTGACTCTATCTCATAGTACGTCCTCTGGTATGCTTATTTTGTTTATTTCCTTTTGGTACGTTCATCAGGAGCATGTGAGACGCTATGCTGAGGTTCTGAAACGAAACAGAGGCAGTACGTCATGCTGATTTTTTTCTGGAAGCATTCGTACCCAAATGATCCTATGGTTAAATTACAGTCATTTTCTTGATCTCATTTATTTTCGAAATAAAATTAAACGGGTTTCCATAATGAGATTGGACTAGAGCGGTTTTCTGGTTGGAGAAAGTTCAGCTGATCACAGCTCATGCAGAAGCTGCTGCAGACGGCATTGTGGTTGATTGGCACCAACCAATCAAAAGTGGCGATCAGCTGTTACACAGTTTATCTGTAAGAAGTAGTGATTAAAACAACTTGTTTGGACGCGTGTTAGATTCAAACAGCCGATTTTCTTGTCGCAAGGTCGTAGAACGTAACAAAAAACGAGTCAGTCAAAGCGCAAAACGCTTGTCACCCATTAGCAATCGTAACCTCTATTGTTTCTCTATGAAAAGGGTTTTGTTTTCTAATAAACTGAGGTTGCTTTATGCTGCTTAGGGCATTATTGTTCTGGCTTTCTCGATTTGGTAGCTCACTACACGACAGCTTCCAATAGAGTTGTAGGGTTGTAACTCACTAGGAAGTTATTTTTATCGGCCATCTGAGATTCACTAACCTTTATAATGGTGCAGATTACGAGAGCCTTTGATGAAGGTACACATGCTTCCGGTGTAGTAATTCACGTCTGATGGTTGACTTATGGTTCCCCGAAAGCGGATCTTCAGGTTGAAAACAGGCTTACATCCAATTGTTCCTACAATACTAATAAACGAATGCGTAAGTCATTACAGTGGGCAAAATTAAATCGTTCGCGACGATTGTGTTATTCAACAGAATCAATGCATCCCGAACGGGGCTGACAAGGCCAGATGTGAATCGTCGTGTAAGTGGGCCAGGTCAAAAATGACTGCCCGCGCCACAACTGGTTGCTACCAAGTTAGTTCAGTGGGACAAAATAGGATGGATGAGATATAGGGGCTAAAAGTTAGGCTAGTGAGTTGAATAAGGGAAACGAATTTTCTTAATTCCAAGACCTAGAACGTTACACTCAGTTTTCACGAAATCCGAGATAATTTTGTTTTTGAAGATAAAGGTTTCAAATAATTTTCCACCACTTTGGTTTGTAAAACTTCACTTATGTTACGTGACTCTCCGTTAGAGCGAAACCGAGACTGGACTCCGATCAGATTTTGTTGTAGTGCAAAACGTAGCTTTACTCATGATAAACGTAGATCTATGGGTCAACTTGTTCACCCATGGTCATTAGCCGATGCTTCGTTTGATCTCGGTAGATAGTGTGCCATTTGTCTTGTGTCCGTAAAGCTGATTTTCATTCTAATGAGGTTGTTCGTCTTCCTGTCCATTTTTCGCGTGTTAATCGATTGCGGGGAGTTGGTCGTCATGTTCGATTGTGCTAATCGGTGCACGTCGTCATTTGATCGCCATATCGCCTGATTATTGCAGGCTTATCCGGCTTTGCTCATCGGACCAAGGTGGCGTCTTTTGTTAAGTAATGTAGGAATTTTGTATGCAAGGTGTTGGATAACCTTACAGTTCTGTGACAAATTAAACATACTCGGGTCTCTGCTATCTATCTTTCGCTTTTTGTAAATACAGTGTTTCTATAACCCACCATTTTACACTCCGGTAGGCCATCCCTTGACTTCACAGTTGTTTAACTACGAACAACGACTTGCGTTATTGAGGAATATTCACATTTGATTGACTCGTTTTGGGTTAAGATTTGAGTCGCCTTTACTTGCTTATATGTCAAATCTAAGAGACCGGTAGCTTGCACATGGGAACTAGGGGAAACACATCAAATTGGCACAGTCAAACCGTGTCAATAAGCCTGATTTACCTTGACGAAAGTTTTATTGTTTCTGGTGTTCGCTGCCAACATAGCCACCACCTTTTTTTAAGAAATGGTACTGATCCTTTAGCTAACTTAATCCATATGGCAACCACGTTTTCGTAGTGCAATCCTTTACATCCATCATCTGTAGTATTTTCCCACTGCGGTTTCAACTTTGTTCTGCATTTTTTACTGGTTAGACAAAATGATAATATATTACAGAATATTAAAAACGTCCACTGTAACAACAATGCAAAGCAGGTACCGTACCGTCAGTCCAGCTTGAGACATTAATCACTGTGTGAACAAGGGGCGTAGGAACGAGTAGTTCCGGCGATCGATGAGATGGCCAAATCAAATAAGTTGTCGATTGATCAGTAGCTGCGCCCACACGTGTGGAACTATCGACCACACATCACTAGCGGACACATCAATTGATGTCAGCTACATGAAAGCTGAAAATCTTAGTCCCAGTTCAGGTCATTTGAAACCATGTTGACCGAAGGTTTAGTACCACATATAACTTACTTACTGCATCCTTTGGCAAGCTCACCGTAAATTCGTGTTTGTTCCGGTCCAAGCATCAGCTCGATATTTGTAGCGTCATGTAATGCCAAGTCTTGGACGAACCTGGAATTATGACATAGCGCAAATGATGAAGTGTCATTATCATACTTCTCAGCTTAGACACAAGAGAAGCAAACACAACCTTAACCTTACTGATGAGTGGTAGGGGATTTTGACTGTCATATAGATTGAACATTACCCACAATTGATCGCAGCTATTGCAGTCCCATAAACCTTCCAGTCGGCCCCTTTCGAAAAGAAGCACTAGACTCGAGTTTCGCTCTCATTAGAGCTGGTCAGTAGTGCTATCCTCGCCACTGCCGGGACTAGAACCACGGCCACGCTGTTCATGAAGCAACTGTGTTTTATCACTACGCCAGTGACCTCACATTAGGCACGACCGACTTATCATACGTGAACGCTCAACCACTTTCGCTTGTGAGTAATGATCAGGTTACCCGATCGCCTCGAGAAGAGACACAGTTACTGTCTGTTAACTCCAATCGATGACCCCTCGACTAGAACTTCTCTCCAAATTGAAATAACAGAAATCATTGACTTGTTGATCGTGCATTCTGAGTTATGGCTACATCAAAGCGATATATGTGCATCACATGTTTTGTGAATAATGACCTCGTTGGTTTTGACCGAACTACTAGAATACTTCAACTTTGTTTCCGATCGAATTTTGTCAGACTGATCCAGTTGACCATTGATGCAAATAAACGAAGATTGTTGCGCTAGGCAGCGAAGAATATTGTCGATTGCATTAAGTATGAAACTGGCGCTGAATGCCTTAAGGCGAAAAGAAATAACGGAATGAAGATGTTTAGTGTGAGCGGGAAGTTCTGCCTCAATGCGCGCACATCGACTCGGGGATGTTACTATGGTAGACTTATTGCAACATCAGAGTCCTTCTATGTTCAGGAGGAGCCATCGTTTATTGATTTTTATCTCTTCTACAATCCGAACCAATCTCACGTTCCTTGTTACGTAACAGATGTATACTACTTCATCCAAATTGATACAGTTTGCTACGGTCTGTTGTTATGTTCACACTCCATTGCGTCATCTCGTCACGTTCATGCGTTTTGACTCGCAAAGGTTCGTTTGTCTGTCGATGGAACTGTCATTATTTTCCCGACCGCAGTAATCAAGCACGCGTGCGACTCTGTGATTTGACATGCAAAAAGATCGGCATCTTGGCGAATAGATCCAACGCCTAGTCCGTGAAGACCGCTAGATTTGATTGGGCAGCCATGAAAATGCATGCAACTATTCTTACCATGCGTACTTTCTACTAGTCCTTGACGTCATAATCTTTAATGAGGGAGATTCTTGAGTTTGATAGGCCGCACAGTATCTTTTTGGTAAACTATTTTGTGCAAGTTCATCGGGCTCTGTAGAACAGTTTTTCGGACCAACCTTCTGTTCCAAAGGATAGACATCGGCCATTCAATATGTTCCTACAACGTCTCGAATGTTTGCTTGATCAGTCAGGGTTCCGTTGAAGTGGGCGTATTCATATGCGAATACGTTATTTTTTAAATTTTTGGTTGTAAATCTGAGATGATTACTAAGTTTGCTGCCGATACTCGGAAAGATGATTGTCTCGTCTTTAGCATTTGTTGAGATCAACATTCTATATTTGTCAACGTTCACGGTTGCAATGCTTGTTTCCCGTTAACATTACTCTCGTGATTGCTTTTCAGAACAGTTAGATGTACACATCCACCATCTCTATTTTCAGTGTTTCTGTGTGGAGTTCGCAAGTTGCTCGATCGCATTTCTCAGGCCAACCTCACTTTAGTCGTATGGGACGCCAAGTGGTTTTATCGCTTAGCGAATGACGTATTTCATTTGAATGTCTTCGTGCCCGTGCTTGATCCAGGCACACTTGGCTGGCTACGTGATCCTGATCGCGGCCGAACCCTGTTGAGTGCGGATGTTATCCAATTAAATCCTCAAATGCGGGAGTTGGTGGAGCAACTGAAAGTAGCCAATCTATCCCCAGGTATGTTCAAATGTTTGAACACCAACAACGTGTAGGAGCTGCGTGGGAATTTTCCCTACAAATACGAATCTGCTTATAAATTGGACATCACTCACAGTTGATCGCGGCTTTGGCATCATGTTGACGTTTCAGCTCGCTCTTTTTTACCCTTGTTAGAACTACTCATTAGTGCATATCTTTCTCACGAACGAGATTTGACTCGGGAGGTAACTATGTTGGTCAGTGAGTTATTCACCTCACATTGGACAGCTTAGTTTGTTAACAGAACGTGTTTCTTCGTCCATTTTGCTACACTTGGTTTCTTAAATATGATCGATGTATTTTTTCGTTTGATATTTTATTTCCTGCCATTCAACTCTCCCGATAACACCACTTGCTGACGCCTATTTCTATCTGTAGAACCTCCAACTCAATTCTCCGATTGGACACAGCTGTTGCGACCGGATGGCGAGCAGCCGGACGGCCTGTGTCCTCCGACACGAACCATGACTTCTCGGTTGTCTCAGTTGTCAGATCACATCAGTCTTGCGGCTATTCAGTGTTATTTTTTAGCTCAGTGGACCAATCCAGATCTTTTCTGTATGGCTGATATTCCAAAAGCTCTACTCAAATTGGAGTTTCCATGCCAAGCTCTACTCTCTCGACTTGAGTCAACTGGATTTGGTCAGTGCTGTTTGCATCTGCTCTTCTCACTCACTATAACAGTGGTCATGCGCCCCGTTTGTTTTATCACTTTTCAGTACCGTTTTGCACGTGTGTATGGTTATTCTGTTCGCACGATTGCAGGTTGTAGACAAAATTAAATATTTTCTGTGCTCCCAATCTGAGTTATAAGTTTTCTTGATGCATGGATTTCGTAATCGCCACCTAGTCTTTCCAGTTGATGGCTCTCAGGCAACTGTCTTCAACCCTACATTTTCTGTTTCATAACTTCATCTGTTTCTTCATGGTAAGTGACTTCTGTGACCCGCTGTAAAATAGCACATGGTCAATACTCGAACAGTAGGATAATCAGGTTAAACACGGTTCGCTCCAGTTTGACAGTATTTATTCTATTTCGTTTGTATAGGCATTATTAGCGTTATCAAAGGTAGATGTGCACCTTTTCATACTGGTCAGTATTTGGACATCTATCGCTTGACATTTTTTTTTCCTACTCCATACTAGTGCTTGATATTAGTTGTTTACTAGAATGTCGAGACGTCCTGGAATATCATGCCCAAGTTTTGGAGCGTGTGGCTCATCGTTTGTCCGGACAGCCATTTCAGTTGTCTTCGCCAATAGAGATTTCCAAAGTGAGTGTATTCTGTCGTGATGCTCACTTCCTGATGTGATCAGGTGAACGGTTTATTTGACTGTTTTATCACTGCTTACTATTGTTTCATAAAAGGTGGTTGTGCAGTGAAACACCGTACTTGTTGTTGCACACGAGTGGTGAGACTGTTCGCTAGAACTGTTGCCTATGTTGTGTGCAATGAAACTAACAGGCGAGCGTAGACAAATGAAGATTTAACCTTCCAGTCGTAACGGAGGTTGCCAAAAGTAGCATTACAGGCTCATTGGAGTATCCCGAATGGTGAGCAGCACAGACACCCACATCATCCATGCCCAGATGCATGTTGTTTGAGAAGATACACAATGGACCATATTACATGCTGTCTTCGATTGTCTCTAAAAACCGGATTGCTTGACCACAGTTGTATGCTAGCCACATTACTGCGCAACTGGTCACGGTTGATAGTGCCCGTTCTGTTTCATCGTTTCTCAGAGATTTTCTGTTCACAAGCATATAGTACTCAGTTGAAAATTGAGCGATGGGGGTGCACGGAACGCCTATCACACAACACTAACTCCCCTAGTTACAACGGTGACGTGATCCAAGCAAGCGCTGGACAAGAAATCCAACAACTGTGAGAACCTCTGAAGAGGTATATTCTAATGGAGTATTACAGGTACGAAAAAAGTGGTTTTTACTGATTCAACAGAACTTATGAACAGAGATCGACTGATTTCCCCTGATTCCGAATACCATAAGGACCGCTGTGAACTGAAACGCAAACTTGCGGAAAGTCAAAGTAAGGACTTGGTGCTCACATTTCCTAGCTTGCCAGAGATGGGGAGGGCACTTTTATCAGGGAAAAGCTGATTGCTGTTTACACTTATTCCCAGCTTCCTTGGCCGTCGACGTGGTGTTAATGAATTCACAGCTTGTTACGACTATCCGAAGAATGCGCCGAACACAACCAGGAGTAGTTTGCTTGGCTTGAGCTAGCTCATTCAGCTGTAGTTGATGAACATAATGTAGTTAGCTATGACATTCCCTATCATCCTCTGTTGAGAACTGATGTGACTTTGAAGCTTAAAATATTGGAGGTAATAAAGATCCAGGTCCGAACATTCCTTCTCCAGCTCTTTTCAGAATGGTGATGAGAAATTGCTGCCTGAATGAACCACACTCATCCGTTCCATCTTCGAGACGGCTTCTGAAACACAGAGTGAATCATATGAGAGAAGGACAGGTAGATTTCCGATCTGGTCGCAGACGTATCGACTATATCTTCACCTTGAGATAGACACTTGGACAACGGTACTCTTTTTCTCATCCAACGGTCGTGGTATTTTTGGACTGGATGGCAGTTGATTAAGTTGCCCGATACGCTTTATGGGATTGTTTCCATCGCAGCAGAGTCCCGGTGAACTATATCAGTTTGTTGGAGTCTGTTTTTGCCCGATCTCAATACAGAGCACGCATTTTTGAGTATTGATCTTGAGTATTCTCAACTCCAAGTGGCATTCGACAGGGTTGTCTGATCTCCCCCTTTTGTGATGGACGCTATTCTGGAAAGTGTACTCAGAGATTTCGAAAATCTGGGATTGGTGCTTCTATCAGGTAGTTCTCTGACTGATGTTGAATACGCGGACGACGTTGCTTTACTTCGTTCCTCTGTGGAGGGCATGCAAGCCGCTTGAAGTCGGTTAAATAATACAGCTGGTCCGTGCGGTATGCACTCTGCACCTTCAACGTGTGAAACGTTACAAAATTGGATTGGTACTGACCCCTTTTTTGTTATTGCTGACTGGCCGCCGGATACCGTGGATCGCTTCAACTACCTGAATAGTAGTATGTCGTCAGTTTGTAGTAGCATTGTTGACGAGATGTCCAAGAGCATAACGAAAGCACGTAATGCATTTGCCAATCTCCGTCACCTTTGGCGTCAAAAACGCGTCCACTTGTCGATTAACGACAGAGTTAAAAATGCGTGTATGCTGTCAGTTTTGCTCCGCTGATAAATAGTTTATTCTTGTGAAAGGTGCATATAGGTTCTCCGTATTCGATCACCGTTGTCTCGGCCAGTTGGCCTTTATCAAATGGGCTGACTCTGTGATCGACACGAGAGTCCATCCGTGCTTAACTGGGAAATGTGTAAGTTCGCGACCGATAACCGGAGGTGGTGAAGTTACATGTGTTGTGAACAGTCAGATTCGGCGGCACAAACAAACAATCTTGAGTCAGAAACAGAAGAGTAAGAGGCCCGTATGATAGTCTAACAATTGACGTATGACAATTGAAATGGAAAACGTAAATCGATTACCAACTCAAGGATGAAAAGAAT
Organism: Paragonimus skrjabini miyazakii; assembly: GCA_014338405.1. Taxonomy (NCBI): domain Eukaryota; kingdom Metazoa; phylum Platyhelminthes; class Trematoda; order Plagiorchiida; family Troglotrematidae; genus Paragonimus; species Paragonimus skrjabini miyazakii. Next base: position 56,965 of record JTDE01001912.1, on the reverse strand, counting down.
AACACAAAATATTATAACAACAGGGTCTCCGCTGATTTGGTTATATACTCCGTATACTGACTGAGAGTCTGCCGTACTGCGCAATTTTTAGTGTGGCTGTCGTCGGTTAAGAGAAACCGCAAGGTTTCCAGATGACGACGTGGTCACAAGAGTATGAAAGCCCCGACCGTTCCGCTGATCAAGGTTGGTAGATGCCGTCTACTTGATTGAGGTGTTCGCGACCATCCACACCGCTGGTTGGAAACACTACCTGACGTGGCATTATACTACAATCGTTGGCTAATCTGTCTCCACAAATTTGTTGACATCTTTTTCACGAACCACAGTAGTCTTTGTTTGTTTATTTTCTTTTTCTTCGCTATGCACTTCTACTTATTGATTACTGTACAACTTCATAGACCGTTGTTAGGACCAACGGCCATCCGAGCCAGTGTACCTCACAGGACACCTGAATTCTGAAAGCGGTATCGGTGTTGTTGGAGGATTATGAATGCTCGTTCTGTCGATATACTCTTTTGGTCGTCTCCTCGTTGAGCTTGCTGTGCGAATTTGTTTTGTTCACATTCTATGATCCTTTCGTCGGCACTGTCCGTGAGTATTCTGTTCATTTGGTCAGGTCTTATTCAGTTGGTTGCGCCTACCGCAACTCACTGACTCGTCCGACCGAGCAGTGGCGAAAAGACGCAATCAAGTTGCTCTGCTGACTGGTAGACGTCCACATTCTTGTCGTAACAGCTATCCAAGAGCTACAAACGCATTGTTGGCTCGTTTGTGTGGTCTCCATCCTCTGCCTGCGATTACTATTGAATGGCGCCGTATTCACGGTCTTCTTGAAAAAACGTTTTCGGGTCTGGTGACAGCTTGCGAACGCGTGAATGACCGACCCCGTGACACTAAATCGGATACTGTCGACCAGGTACCATTTGGATTTTGTTTTTTTGAAGTTTTCGTGATTTCGTTCTGAAGGTATTATTATTGTTGTCACTATCATTGCCACGCTAGTTGTCCACACTGGGGTTCAAAAGTTTAGCCTTCCTTTCGGCTGGAATTGTGCATTGCTAGTTCAGGAATGGTGGACATTGGCAAAGTATGGAACACTCAGCTTGTTCATTCTACACGCAGAACAACGAAAACATCATTTCGACTGTACATAGTCATACAGCACTTTTCTTTAAACCCGTGCTGCTTAGGTCAATCATGCCATGCAATCCGGGTAAAGTGTTGTCAATCCGAAGTCATTCAAGCCTATCTGTTTGTGTTACACTGTTGATGACATAGGAGTGATTGAATTGCCACCTTGAGATTATATTCAGCAGACGTATTTTTGTGGTCGTATATCTAAATGAGGCAAGTGTGAGTGGTTAAGCTACGGTAAATGGTTATAGGATCCTACGAGGCAAAAATTGTATAGTACTCTTCACAGGCCTTGTGCTGTTATTAATGTCTTCCACACACAGTGATATTTGAAGGCAATTTTCAATATCCGATCTATTTTGCTCTCAAGTGGATGACACTTTTGGATCCCTCACTACGAGTGGGACGTTCTAAATATTGTTGACCTCAAGGTTTATCATAGAGTAGGCGTTGGAGCGAAACGCCCCTAATAGACTTCGTCGAAATACTCCCGTTTTCCTACTGTTCAGTTACCGACCACCAACCTAACTACAACACGACTATTTAAGTTCATTTCTCTGCGGTGAGTTCAGAATCATTCTGACAAGTGTGGTTTGACGTGACGTCATCATCGTCGTCTTCAATAGTTTCACTACAACGGCTTTATGCTTGACCAGAAGGCACTGTCGCTCGGGCCACTGTTCACCTAAACAATGAAGAAAACGTTACCAAAAAGGTTAGAAATTAATAAAAGAATAGTAGGTAAGAGAACTAGAATTAACCTGAATGCATGTACGTCATTGACTGCGACACATCGCCAACTCGGATAGAGATCCTAGTCGGCGATTTAACTGATGACGAGGGTTACAGTCAGGCAGACGAGACCTGTCCATTTTTTCAATAAAACTGTCGGGGCTCTCATTTTGTGACTATGTTGTTACCAGATCATCACGCGGATTTTCCTCAATGTTGGTGGTCTCCGTATATAAGGTTTGGTAGAGTGAACCCTCATCTGGCAAGCGGAGCACGTGACCAATCATCGTAGGCTGTGCAACGTGTTTAGTTGACCTGTTGACCGCGCATCCAGACCGTTTCAGATCACGCACCGGCGAACTGCCGTATTGCTCACGCAATCAGTTCACTTAATGTGGGATAATTGGCGAAGACAACGTTGGTCAAACACAACAAGTCTGTTGACATCTGCGTTGCGAACAGGCCACGTTTCCGAACCATAGAGCAAAATAGAACATACACAAGCATTATATACTCTTCCTTTCAGCGACAACCGAACATCTTTTCGACGCCACAGATGACTCAGTTTGCCAAGCGCAATTCGTGCCTTTGCTATCTTCACTCATTTCTCATCAGCGAATCTAGAAGCTAACGAGATAATGTTACCAAGGTATGTAAAACTGTCCACATTCTCTAGCGGATGGTCTTCAGTTTAGAAGTTAGGAATAGAGATCTCCCAGTCCTAAAGTGGTACTTTGAAATTCGAAGTTGCGAAGCACATTCCATACAAATCAGCCCGGTCGCTCATCTTGTTCAGCACGGTCTGCATGTTTTCGGTAAAGGAGCTAAATAAGATAATTTCATCTGCATACTCCATGTTGGTCAGCTTATCGCCAGGAAGAAGCTCAGAACCAAGCTGACTGGATAAAGTTGATCTCAGCTAAATGCAAAACATCTGCAGTGTACCGCCTAGCCAATTCGGATGCAGTCCGACAGACGTCGTGCGCGTTTTTTAGAAGCTGTTCCAAAAGAATCCTTGATGTTGACATTGAGAAAATTTGCCTTTACTATGACCAAACCATTCGTCCTGTAGCCGTTAAAGCGTGACAGTCTTTTGCAGTTGTGTATGTCTAATGGTTGTAACACGTATGCTATTGATGGTTGTGTTATTAGCGAGAGTTAAACTATTTTCTTTGGCACCTCTGTGTAATTTTGGATTTATTCCTTAAATCACCATATTCATATTTACACATCGCCCGGAGTTGTCACTTCATATATATATACTTTTTGTATAATTTGAACATCACCCGCAAGTGATGGCAGTTATCGCATTCCCATTAACGTTCTGGCCGGCCCCTTTCGAAAAGAAGCAATAAACTCGAGTTTCGCTCATGTTACAGCTCGTCAATAGTACATGTCCTTGCCACGACCGGGACTAGGACTCCGGCTGCGCTTTCCGTGAGGCAACCGTGTTGACCACTGCGCCATTGACCTCACGTTAGGCATGACCGAATCATCCTGTAGGAAAGCTTAGCCACATTTGCTTGCGAGTAATGCCCTGATTGCCCGATCGCCTCGAGAGGAGATAGTAACTTTCCTGTTAACTCTAACCGATGACTCGTCGACTAAGACTTTTCTCCAATAGCGATATTTTGATTATTGACGGTGTTTTCCGTACCGATGACATCTTTGCCGCAATTTTTTAAGCCTCTTTTTGTTAGTCAGCGAATGCTATTCCTCCTTTGTTTCATTGGCATAACAGTGAGTAAATTTGAGTATATCGACCGGACCACACTACTTTCTACGCGTTTACGGTGTGGTAAATCGTCTGATCAACGATCTATAGATATGTGAGAAGTTGAAACTTTTCTGGGACTCAGATTCTGGACTGAAGCGTTTGTTGCTCAGAGTCCTATGGATTTTTATCTCTAGATTTGCCCTCTCTATAAATGATACTATCAATATAACATTCTTAAAGTGTGCACCATTTGGTGGTTTCTCGGTGTGGACCATTCTCAGATTTTGACACGTAGACGTGAACAGTCAGAGTATGCAGTGATGATCTTGTTGTTGTCTTTCCTTTTATAATTCAACTTTTAGGTTAGTCGGAACTAGGTTAACCATTTAACTAGCCAGTTGAACTCATCTACAGATGTCCCTATTCATTCCCTAATAAGTTTCATGTAATCAAGGGGAAATTGTCGTTTTCTTTTCAAGGTTTTTTTTTGAACAGAGGAACAATATCTGTTCTGTTTCGTCAAGCTTTTGAATGACGTCACTAAATTGTAATTAATCATATACACCACAGCTAGCTTATCTTCCATACACTTCAATAAATCAACACAGGGCAAGCCGCACACATTCTAAAGTGATCCTTATAATCTATTATCCCTACGTATGTGCCATAGAGTTGAGGGAGGACAAAGCCAGTGGAGCAGATTCTCTTGAGCTCAGCTGAATTCACCAATTATCCCTGTTGCATACATCCTAATGGCCCAACATGTGGTATGGGAATCATTAGTTTTATTTCTTTTTCCGAAACGGTTGCCATTTGTCTGTTGATTTCCTCCTTGTGTATACAATTTCTTTATGACATTGAAGGTGTGACCATCTCCTGATAACGCAATTTTAGATAGTTTGTCCACGTCTCTTGTATGACTCGACAACCGTGCCACATTCCCCTCTCCGCATTTGGCCACTTCACTTGTCAGCTAGCATGTTCGTGACGATTGGCATCTCATGCAGCTTTCGTCATTCTTTGGTCCTATGTCACATTTTCGATTTTCAATTACCTGTAAGGTTGAGTGATCGATCACTGTTGCCACTCAGATTACATCAACTGAACTATTCTTGCAACTAGGTTAGCGAGTGTTTTGATAGTCATCGCATTCATTGGCGATGGCAGATGATAAAATTGCAATCTGCGCTGTCTAACTCTTCATGCTATTTGCTGGTGGTTTGCCTACTCCATACGGAGTATTGCTCAGTGTGACTAATGATAAGGAAACAGTCGTCGTACATTCGGTCAAATTTGTAGTCACAAGTTATGCATGTTCAGAAGGTTCTCATGTGTTGCTGAGATCGCGTAACCACTTGTATTGCTGATTGTTGACATGTTCATATTTGACAATGTAGCAAACTGCCTGCACCCTTGAACTTGTTGATCCATTCTGATATTCTCTGCTTCGTTTGATATTGTCCTAGTTCTTTCAACGTTGCCAATGAATGTAGTTCAAAGCTGGGAATGTTTGCTTTCTTACTCGTATGCAGTGAGGTGGACAAAGATGGAGATGAAATGCGTTTTGTTGGTACTCTATCCTGCGGAGTGTCTTTTGTTTACTATCAATCAGTTGATGCTATTTCAGTTGTTTCGGGAAAGTGTTATGCGAGAAAGACCGATGATTGCTTTATTAAAGAGGAGGTTTCTCAGGTCGTTTCCACAACTGTTGCGGACAGCAGAGTCGATGAAACTATCCGTCTCATTGTACAGCCTTATTTGTACAGTAAAGTCAAAGTTGTTCAGTCCACTTCTCACCTACAATTAATTCTATTGATGACTAGAAGTAGCAAATTTGTAACGTGGAAATTCCACTTAGTTGTAGGAAACGGAACATGATAAACATACGCTTTCAATCATCATCGTCATTGGACAAGCACACTTGTAAATGAAAGTAAAATTGAACGGAGATATATAAATGGTCTAACTCAGAATGATCAATCGCTGTTATTGGGATGGGGCAGGTTTGCAGTGCGTGACTGAAATCATTTGTCTGTGTGGGTGTGATCGCGAGAGGAATGTGGACTAATCGAGACCGGAGAACTTGTAAGACCTGAGCAAACCGCTTCTGTGAACAAGGCATGGGTTATGTAGCCTGGCAGCAACGGATTTGGTCGTTTTCAAAACCCGCTGATTGACAACCTAGGATTTCCTGAACTAACCGGAATGTCTTAGATACTCCTACCCAGCGATTGTTCTCAACAGTATGTGACGCGATTGTTCTGGTGTTGAACTTTGCGGCTCGTTTCTCCACCATTCGAGATGGTGTTCTTTAATCCCTCGTGATAAACGTTTAGTCGTTTGGTCAGTTTGGTGTGCTGCACAGTTTTAGCAAGGGGAATAGTACAGGTGACCAGTTAACCCGCCTTTTGATCTGAACTTTGAGCACGGGTTTAACTGGAAATGTATACAATTCCGACAGTCAAAATCCCAACAATCCTTAACGTCAATTCACTACTTATATGCTTGTTCCACTATATTCTCCTGTTTTCTGTGTCAGGTCTCAACAACTTTTCAAACCGTTTGATGGCATCATTCTTTTCGGCGGATAAATATGATGTCAGAATGTTAATAGGTTGGAGTAACAAACAGTAACTGTTTCCTACCGAGACGATCCGGCAACCTGATCATTACTCACAAGCGAAAGTGGTTGAGCGTTCACGTATGATGTTTCGGTCCTGTCTAATGGGAAGTGAATGGCGCAGTGGTCCACACGGTTGCCTCATGAAAGGCGTGGCCGGAGTTCTAGTCCCGGCAGTGGC
>JTDE01001912.1:20333-50481 GCA_014338405.1 Paragonimus skrjabini miyazakii | reverse complement strand
ATGAGAGCGAAACTCGAGTCTAGTGCTTCTTTTCGAAAGGGGCCGAGTGGAAAGTCTATGGGAATGCAGTGGCTGCGGTCAATCGTGGGTGATACTCTACTTGAGATTTTGAAATGTCATTACAAGGCATAAACACCAGAGCAACGAAGTAATGCAACATTAAACTAAACCCCTTCTCACTTCCATATCTGACAACTAATCCACTCGACTGAATTCCTCTCCAGCCGAAGTGACAAAATTTCAAGGAGCAGGTGTTGTTCAACACGTCAGGGAATTCCAATTCGGTAGCCTGAATCTCATTGTATCTACCTAGTTATCGTCTTTGGCTTCAGTTCAGTATTATTTTCTTCAGTAACGTCAATTAAATTTAGGAATAATCATTCATAGTTTTCTTTGATCTTGCTACTCACTGACGCAAACCGACGTTAAGATCCGAGAGTTATCACAATCTACGGGAACATGCACTGTGAACAACTGATGGGAAATAATGAGCACAGTTTTGAATGCGTCATCCATAGTCTACTAGTGAGACGGTGACTGACGTTTCACCTTTTATTTCTATCGTAAGCATATCTGTTCTCACCATAGGGGGACATACGGTAACTAATTCGTTTCTTAACCCTTCACGAATCATCGCAAAGCTAACAATAACATTAAACTATTAAGGTTTCGAAGGCTATTCTGCCTGTTTCACCCGTTTTTTTACCGAATGGTGTTCATTGCCGCCGTGTAAGTTTACATGAATAACGGAGTGACGACCATAATGCTTTAAACTATCTGGTACGGCAGATGTTTTGGTTTGTTGGCTGACCTTGTATCTTTATTTCTGTAACGTTTGCAGTTACCGTGGCATCATTTTCTTCATGGTCCCTGATTCATAAATTTCTTCAGGTGGTGTTATCCATACAATGTTGTCGTTGTCGCTCGCTCTTTACAACTCATGATTTTATACCTTCAAAGTACCAGTAGTTTTTATTCTGATAATGTTTACTTTTCACCGTCAATTAGCCACGGACATTCGATTTATCGCTTTCCTCTCCAGCCTGGGCGATTTCACGAAGTTCTTACATTTTGACCTCACGGATAAATCACTGCTAATAACAGCAATCCTGCCTGACCATCACTGCACCCATGTGCGTGAACGGTCGTTCAGATTGCTTCGCACGATCGACTGCACATATTATCTGCTTATTTTTTTACCGCGCCATGGTCGCAAACTGCTGTTGGGCTAACTTGAATCCATCCTTCATAGGATGATTATGGCACGCAAATTTACAAAAATCCACCTGGTAGGAGAACAGTGAGAACACTTGCTTTTATAGATAAATTGCGTTACTGTGACTATCGAACACTGCTGTTGTGCCATGTGCAATAATGAACATTACTGTCAATACACATTTGTAAACACTGTTGTCGCACTAGTGTCCAGCTTTTGACGGCTGTTCAGATGACTTGACAGGATTGTAACAACAGGATTGTGGACTGTTTATCCTTTGATCTAGACCCGTTTGACTATGAACCAGGATCTCAGTAACGGAGCTCAAGTTGTTTTCTACTGTGGCTAGCCCAAACGCTCGTTCGCTCGTTAAACGGGAATAGTAATATCACAAGTTACTTTTCGGTGCTGGAATGAAATGCCTAACTGCCGTTGTGGCTATTGCACAATTGTTCGCACTACCGCAGTTAGCGTAGTTTCAAGGGAGTAGGAACGGGTTTGTTACATTTTTCATGGATACTGTGTTGCAGTTAACTTGGTTAACAAAAAGAACCAGACCTGTAATTCTGACGGCTTAAGCGCGCATTTCTGGATTTATGCTATCGTTTGCCTACTTACAGATTACAAGTAGCCTAGTCTTATTTTGTTTTGGAATCACTCACAGATCTTCGGTTTCCGCCGAATTTTACTGGTTATTGGTAGTTCCAATCAGTTATTTTTTGCTTTTTTCTGTCACAAGAAATCCCGACTGACATTGTTGTGCTTGACCAGGCGCAAACTTTAGGCGGGTGTTAGCCCGAGCCTTTGTTGTGGCGCTGCCTCGTTTCTTTTCGTGACCTACGACTTATTTGTGGATAAGTTTAATGAGACACTTTGTAGTGGATAGGTTTGTTGTAATAAAAGGACAGTTTGCACAAGATACGAATACCCGTACGCTTGCTGTCGTGAATTGAAACAACACAACAATCAAACGCAATAAAAATGAAACTATGTTGGAAATCTAAAGTCGGCCGCTGTGTTGACAAACAGTGCTCGGCGTGACCTAACCTGATACAGCTGATACAGCTTCCCAAGTATACAACCTGGCCAAATATCTCCTTAACTTCACTGTCCAACATTCAGGTTAAGTAATCACAATCGTCTTGCAGAAGCACCTTGCACTTAAAGTGCAAAGCACATTCCAAAGTATTTAACAGAGTGAAAAATAGCGTCTAGTATAGTTCGTGCTGCTTAGAATTTGTTAAACAACAACAGTTTATCGTCATCATAGTCAAGATCAGTCAGTTTTCTACCAGGTAGGAGACCCACGCCGATATCTTATGAGCACCACAGACAATCCTCGTTTATTTCGTCTATAACAAAATGAAACAAAAATGTTAAAAGTGGACAACCTCGACGTACGACACTGCTAGTGCAGCAACCGTTAAATATTTTGCCGTAAACCGTAACCTGAGCTGAAGCATGAGAATAAAGCACCGACGGTGTGTTCACATACTTGATCGGTGTACCCCTATGGCTGGGCAATGCACTCTTTGCCAACGCAGCGGCCGACTGGCGCAAGATGCGTGGTGGACAGATGATTACCTGTCGTAGAAAAATGAAGTCGTTCACCAAGGAACTGGCCAATAACGGTCGGGTTCGTCTCCCGAGCTGGGGACCTCGCGACCCAAAGAGTTGGTGGCTGGGGACGTTAGGTAAGATGGCGGTTAGTCGGGCTTGGTGGTTTGAATGTTGTCGTTGTTTGACCGACCTGTCCGTGAAGTGAGTGCACTTAATGATGTGAGGCAGTGCAATCTAGCTATCTTACTGGTGATGCCTTACTTTCACTTAAAACTTGTTTGTTTGTTTTACAAGGTGTAGGCACTTTGATGCCGAATGTTTGAATATAGACGTAGCTATTTTTAGTAGTTAGGTCTCTTCCCCTTCCAGTCTTATTTTTCATTATCTCTTCCTGTACATGATTTGCGTCTAACTTTATGGTTGTGTGGCAGTTAAACATAAGTGAGAACCACTGACGAATTGTTGTCTATAATGATATTCATATGGATGACGTAGATTGAAAAAAGTGCATCAAGACCTTTTTTAACGCCTCTCCGGCTCCGAAAATGCTGAGGTACGATCACCTGATCCAGCAGCCCTATTACGTTTGAGAGCCGAAATGCAACTGCGGACCTCAATCTTCATGGGTGGTTGTAAATCTGCCGGCCAGGTTGCTAGATTACAAGTATTTGGCGGTAACGCATTGGAAACAGAAGGCCAGTTTAATTGACCCTCAAAGTGTTCCGTCTGGCGCTCTAACCTTCTGGACTCATTATGGATGACTGTGCTGTCTCGTTCGCTGATAGCTTCTTTGACAGACGGTTGTCTGGGACTAGTATCACGGATTGGCTGGAAGAGTCATCCGGTATTCTTCGAAGCAAAAGGGTTTCCATTTCTCTGACTTTCTCTATTAATCAAGCCTCACTATCAGCAATCCGGTTACAGTTCAGCTTTCTACGGATATCTCCCAATTTATTAGACGAACTGCCGTCTGGTATCTAACAACTCCAGGAATTTTCCTGAAATGTAGTTTTTCTTTACCCCACAAGCTACCGTACCGTATGATACAGTACCTGCTTCACGAATGATCTGTGAGACTTGGGTTCAACGGCTATGAGTAGTTCCGGGGTGAGAACTGCTAAGGCTACTTTCTAGGCTTGTTTGATACTTTTACTTTGCCTACGGTACAGCTAATTTCTCAACAGCTAACTGTTTCTGTCGTTGTCCAGCAAAAGTAAGAACGAAACGGCAACATACCTACGCATGATCATAATCCCCGTATGTGCTCCAATAAGAACGACGGTCGTGAATGGAATCCCGCGACTTATAACTAACAAGTATGTGGTCTGTTTAAAACCATGCCTGATTCGGGGATTGTGGATGCTAAGTATAACAGTGAAATGCACCATACTTAAAACTAGCCCTTTCTAAAATAGTTTATGTTCAGCTCACAGCTGCAACAGTCGCACGCCACTATTCCGAGCGATGCGTTGCCATGCCAAACCTGCTACCTAGACGAGACTCGGCCTCGCCAAGGCGTCCTACCCGGACGTTCATATCTCCGGCCAGATTGACTATATCAGAACCATGTATCGACCGAAGGAGAGCGTCCTTGACAGACTTTACCACAGCTAGTTTGCGCATGAACAGACACAATGGATTTTGCGTCTAGAGCTGGCCTTAACAGAACCTGCCAAGCGAACGGCACAAAATATATACGTATATGCCCCAGTCCCACAGCTCATCAAATGTGCATATCTCACGGAATGTTGTTTAAGTGTATCTCATTGTTAAATGTCGATAGGGTTGTACGCCGCGGGTAACTTCGTTGAGGCCTCCTTTTATTCACCTTTTCTTTACATTTGTGAATTGACGAATACAGAGAGAAAACGCAGAGATCTTTCTGCCTATAGTAACAACCTGTCAACCACAGATGCTTTTTTCTTAAGGTAGTCTGGTAGTACCCAGCTTACACGTAGTTGACCACGTTTCTTAACAGTAGTATCACGAGAATCATGGATTCGTTTTCGTATCCTGATTTTAGCTTTTTCCTCGTCTCTCATGGAGGGGTATTTTTGTAGCGTTTTCTAATACCATTTCTGTTCACTTCAGTGCTTATTCTTGTAGTTAATTATGTTTCATGTTATTCATCATTTAAGCGTAGTTATTCCCTAGCGCACATAGACAGAAACCTATTGAATCACTGAGATTGGACCTCCAGGTTTAAACTGTGTCATGACAAGTAGTCGGTTTGTTAGTCGTTTAAATGTTAATTTTAACTGCACTGAATTAATTTGATTTTATGTCGTACGAATTAGTTAATTGTTGGCGTCTGATCAAGGTTGTCTTTAAATGTCGGTGGTGCACACACCCTTGGCTGATATAATTATAAACAGGAATCGCTGTTGTTTACAAGTGTTTACAGTATTGGTTTATCAGTCACATTCATTCATATTCTGTTCGGTTGCTCTTGTTTACTTAATCGCATCCGGATATCAGTAGCTGTCTTTGTTTAGGCTACGTGTGGCCCAGCAATTGTATAGATGCTGTCTCTAACAATATGCAGTTCGATTTGTTTGGTTAGTATGTACGTTGTTATTTTTCATTTGCATCACTTCGTAATTATGCAGTCTTTCGGTATGGTCTGGTTTTGTTACAAGGACACTTCTGTGTTTTAAAACAATGTATCATTTCCTCAGGATGTCGCTGTACATCGCATTTCTCCAACCTATGACGTACACACTGCAACCGGTCGGATAATTTCCTGTATGCCTAATATCCAAGCTGTACCGAACGACATTGTCATCGACTATTCCAACATTATAACCCATCGGATACCTTCACTATCGCAATACGGCCCTAGAACTCCCCTGGATTCAGTTAGCAAGCCTCAGCCAACTAATGAACCATGGCCTGAACCTATTGCTGCAGCAGTTACGGATCTTCCTAAGGAGCCTGTAGTATGTTTATGTTCCTAATTTTGATTTATAATACAACTTAACGTGTTTAATTTACGTATCTGTGCTGAATTTGGTAGATTTGTACGTTACAGTCTGAATATTTGCTTATCACTTCTGCACGAGTTAACGTTTCAGTACACGTTAACAGCGCAACCCGGTTCTAATTTTTGAAAATTATGTAATTATTTAATACTTGTTTTATAAATGACCTCTCTTTATCGATGTGATGGCTGTCAGAGAGTTCACCATTAGCTTTCAGTTAAAATTACTAACGTATGCATTATTGTACCCACATCCTACACAATCTACGTGATTTCTTATTACGGTCAGATAAGTTTCAATTGTAGACCATGATTATTTTTTCTTGTACATGGTGCGCTTCCTTCATCCGTCACGTTATGAATCAATTCGTGTCCGATCCTATTAAATTTATTTCTAACCTGAAAATGTTCGACTTTATTTCCATGTTGATAATCTGTTATATTCTTCAAATTTCACAAGTTTTTTCTGATTACACAGATTCTTCGCCCTCGAAAAGCCTTCCGTGCCAACACAAACTGCGTTCTTATTTCGGCCGACTATTGTCAGTTGGAACTTCGCCTTTTGGCTCATTTCAGTCAAGACTCTTGCCTGATCAATCTTCTATCTGTCGACAACTCTTCCAGTAACTGCTCTGATCTTCCTCCACCGCCTGCTTTGGATGCGTTTCGAAAGGTACGCAACTGATTATCTGTAGGACATGTTTACCTTGTTTGTTTTTTAATTTCAGATTGAGCTGTCATTCAAAAGCCTGTTCACTTTGTTTTATTGTTCACATAGTGTTTCCAACTTCTATTTTTCTATTCAACTTAGTCGTTTTGGAGACCTTCCTATTTTAATATCCTAACAAATTAGATCGCTGTTTTGACTGTATTGTATGTATGGAGTTTTTCCCCCCAGTGAAATCCCATCGTTTCTTTCCCTCTCTTCTCTGATTGCATGGAAGTTAAACATCGGTATCAAGTATTGACATATTGTTGTTTGTGTTCATGACTGTGCAATCCTCGTAGTAATTTTTACACATAAATTAACCTCCTTATCACATCATATTCATGCACAACACTTGTATTACAGTTGGCGGCCTATTGGCTTCATCTGCCATCCACTGAAGAGGTCAGTGCGACTCAGCGTCAACAGGCTAAACAGCTCTGCTATGCGCTTGTTTATGGAATGGGCGCTCAAGGTCTGGCTGCGCAGTTAGATATTTCTGAATTGGAAGCTCAGAGGCTCGCAGATAGCTTTCTCCGAGCGTATCCGGGTGAGTGTGACTGTTTTGACTTAAATGTTTTTATACAGTCGCATTAATGGATTATCTTTAGACGGTCACTGAATTGTTGTTACACTCGTTCATTTCTCCTTTTTATGCAGGCGTTCAACAGTTTATTTCTTGCACTATACAATCGGCACACCGCGTTGGTCGTGTGACTACCTTGAATGGACGCGTTCGTCTATTATCCGCATTGGACAATGAGACCATGTCTGCCCCCGAGTCTGCATTGGGGCTGCCGCTGGTCCGTGGTCGCTCACAACAGTCGCGCCAACATTATTCAGTGGCGAAGGTAATCTTCACGAACCTGATCGCTAACAGTGGTAGTTTCCGAAATTGTCTGCTGGTACCAGTTCTTATTATCCGACGTCTTCTAAGCGTAACCACGTCGAATACATACGTATCTGTAATCTGAGCGGCTGCATCTACCTACTAGGCAACCAAGTATTTTCATTGTAGCAGGTTCCAAAGCTGTTTTCATGCTTCAGATGTTAATTTCACACACTATCAGGAACAGACATACATCTAGGCAGCTTACAACAACTTTATACTTTCACCAGGGTCATTTGAAGGCTGTTTTAATGGTGGACGCGCGGTTTTACGACACTCTGGTCAAAGGTTCTAAATTCTGGCACTAGATACATTGGACCCAGTTATTATTAACTGTTGCATTCGGCAAACGTTGAATGGTATTTTTTACTCAATGCCTGTTCATGCAGGCTTTTCTGTTTTGTGAACATGTACTGTGGGTTGGTGTATTCTCGAGGGCTTGTTTTTATTCAAACGCCTCGCGTAATTCCGTATTGCAAACACATTCAATGGAGGACAATTTTAACCAATTTTTCTAGTTTCTGTCATTCAACCCACCTGCGCTTTAATGTATGTTGCAACAACTGGGGAGCGTATGTGCTTGGAGTCAATTAGTTGACTCCTTTTTGTTGTTGTTGTGTTTACCTCTCGTCCGTTCCAGCCTGGATAACGATCTATTTATAAGCTATTTCATATGGGTCGGCTGGTATACATGTATAACGTTACGTGAAGCCAGTATAGATGTGTTCCAAGAATGGAATCAAGGGTATCTTCGGAGTGGCAGACTGGCGGTATGAAAGAAAACACGTGCCATTTTCAACGCTGTAAAAGTGGACGTTGTGTCTATCATCAGGTAGAGTACAGCGGATACTACCTTTGCATCAAATGGTAGCCGGTTGTGTTGAAAGACCTCTTTTTGTATGCTGATGATGATGAGTTCTTAGCGTCGTCTGCGAAGTCTGCTTGAAGATGAACTTCCGCCAGGTCCAGTTTACTGAAACATCCTTCTCCATTCTGCTGCACACAAAAACCCTTGACTACTAGCAGATATTGATACGCTTCGTTGCTCTCATTGAGTCCTTAGGTCTTTTTCACCACTGTGATCGACGCCGCCAACGCCCGGTAGGTTATCCGTTGGAGCCGGTCCTATTCGCGATCCACAGTTTAGAGTGCCGCATTCATCATCATCATTGTCAGCCTTGAGTCTGACCTCAGCAGTGACGTGGAGTATCCTAGAGAAAACTACTAAAAAGGGTTTAAGAATAATAAAAGTAGTCGCAATAATAAAAGAGGACTGAGTAAAAGAACGAGAAAACGTGAGTGCATGTATGCCGTTGACTGCAACACACTACCATCTCGGATAGCATCCCTAACCAGCTGATTGGGTAATCGAGATAACCCTAGCCAGACAGGCGAGACCTGCCTGTTTTGCTCAGTGGAGCAGTCAGGGTCTTCATATTTCGTGACCACGTTGTTGCTTGACCATCATGCGGTTTTACCGAACTGTTGGTAATCTCGATACACAATGCCCGATACGCTGAACGCTCAACTCGTATGCTGATTATTTGGCCCAACCATCGTAAGCTGTGCACCGTGATTAGTTGACCAGTTGACCGGGCATCCCGAGCGTTCCGGATCACGCGCCGACGAACTGCCGTATTGCTCACGCAATCATTCCACTTGAGATGGGCTAATTGACGGAGACAGCGATGGTCAAACACCACAAGTTTGTTGTTATCTACGTTGCGAACTGGCCACGTTTCCGAACCACAGAACACAAGTATGTGTACCCTTCGTTTCAGCGGCAACCGAACGTCTTTTGGACGCCACATATGACGTCGATTGACAATGGTAACTCGTGCTTTTTGCTGTCCTCGCTGATGTCTCAACAGCAATATTAGAAGGTGACGTGATATTGTTACCAAAGTGTGTGAAACTATCCGTATT
This sequence comes from Paragonimus skrjabini miyazakii, assembly GCA_014338405.1. Classification (NCBI taxonomy): domain Eukaryota; kingdom Metazoa; phylum Platyhelminthes; class Trematoda; order Plagiorchiida; family Troglotrematidae; genus Paragonimus; species Paragonimus skrjabini miyazakii. Next base: position 41,204 of record JTDE01001912.1, on the reverse strand, counting down.
CTCAAGCGGACGGTCTTCAGTAACGAAGATAGGAGTAAAAATATCTCAGTCTTGATGCGGTACTTCGAAATTTGAAGGTGTGAAGCACAATCCATACGATCCAGCCCAATCACTCATCTTGCTCGGCATGGTCTGCATGTCTTCGATAGAGGAGCTAAGTAAGACAATGTCGTCCGCACACTCCATACTAGCCAACTTATCGCCAGGAAGAAGCTCAGAACCAAGTTCATTGGATTCCTCACGTGCACCTTCCAGAACGTCATCGATGACATCGTTGCACACTTCTGACGAACATCAGCAGAAGTGATGAACGCCGGAGACAATTGTTCGTAACCTCTCATCCTGCTTGCAGAGTGGAAATACAGTGATCTGAACAGGTTCACATATTTTCGTGGAACTTCCTTGCAAAGAAGGCTGTCCCAGAGGACGTTACGAGCAACCGAATCGAAAGCAGCTTTCAGGTTTAGGTAGACCAGAATCGCTAACTGGCTATGAGAATGTTACAAGGTAAAAACGTGATCAACACATCCTCGATCGTACAGGAATCTTGCCTGTTCTCCACATATCTGACTTTCTGTGGGCTTAGTAAGCCGACTTCATATTAGGCCAGCGAGTAACTTGGACGCATCAGATACTAGACTTCAGGTCCTCTCTTCGAAAACGGGGATCACTGTTGATAGGCACCAATTGTGAAGTACCTCTTCACATTCCCAAGCTGTTTGGAGGAGTTTTGTCAATTTTGATACCAACCTTCCTCCACCATCTTTGAAAAGAGAATGAGAAATATGATCTGTTTCAGGAGTCTGGTTACGCTTCAGTAATTTAGGTTTCAAGGTCACTTCTGCTTCCGAAGGAGGGCTGTCTGGAACGCAACAGCTGACCATTCGCATCTCGTCGTCCATGTGGTCTGGTTGAGGTCAGCTGAACTGTTCCTTATATGTTTAGTCCACCTTTTAAGTCGAGGCGATTGGCTGGTGATGAGTGTGCCATCCTTTTCACATATGGTCTCGACGGCCAGCACAAAGACGGTTCAGGGGGAAAAAGCCTTCTGCTATTCCCACATAAGAAGGCTCGTTCCATCTGTTTCGACTGTTCGACCAGGTGGTACTCACCGCCTTTGTGCGAGGTTGTGGTCAGCTTCGGTTTAAGTTGTCGACGGTCATCGTCATATTCTGAACCAGGTGGAATCAGGCAACATTTGTTCCTGGGGCTTATCGACTTGGCAGATGTTCATTTCTGTTGCAACCGCACAGGTCCTTCGGAACTCACCTCCTCACAACAAGTTTTCTTACCTGATACTGTGATGTGTTCCCATTTTAAGTTTGGTTCTCTCACCCGACTCGAATCGGGCAATTCGTTCACCACTGCTTTCTGGTAGGCCGTCTTTACGCTGATCTCTTTTGAATGTCAGTTAAATATCTTGCATTCGTGAGTGTATGACTTCTGCGCACAGGGCAAAAGAAAACAGACACGCACATCCGTGTGGTCCGAGTACACGTGGTAGCTCCGAAAAGCACGACAGTGTTCAACAGAGTTGCGCCACGTGGAACTGATTACTGTATGATCAATTTGGGTCCGGGGCTGGGAATCCCATGGATTTTTCCATGTAACACAATGCTTTTTACTGTGTTGAGACGCGGTGGTCGTAATAGGCTGATCATGAGAGGCGCACAGGTGCGGCAGTGTTTCGCCATTGTCAGTGCTTTTTGCCTGGACACTAATCATACCCCCCAGGAAGAGAAGGTGTTGATGGCTGAATAATGTTGTTGTCGGGAGAACGATAACTTCTGATACTTCCAGGTCGTTTATGCCGCGGTCGGGAGTTGACTCAAGAGACCCCACCCGAGTCTTTGACCCAAAAGCCTGATCTACAAGACAACATGATACAGGGTTTTCTTGGGGGACCCTACCTGGAGCAAATGACTCAAAAGTCTGATTCACTTGGCAGTGAAGAGCTTGCCTAGCCTGAGGACGCAGTGGTAAAGATATTGATGTCTGATTTTGAGCATTGCTGCGCGCGCTCGATATACTCGAAACTACATCAGGCTTTGGGATTATACCGGATATTTTTCGACACTGGGCGGCCGATGTGCTCTTTGTTTGGGGTTACCTTTTCTAACTCACTTCTTCCTGATTCGGAAGACAGCAGTGCTGCAACTACGAAAGTAGTTCTACTATATACTCGCAGGACCGTGCCTCATTTTCTAAGCGTTCCTCGCGGTCAGTAGTTCGACATACAACCCTATGACTGTATCTGCTCTTCTTGTGACTACTACCCTTTGACCTTTCTGGCAAGGTTGAATCTAGAAGCACCGAGGTCCTAGTCGGCATTGCCCTCTGGAGTGATACAGTGCGCAAGTCTGACCGCCACGTCAAGGCAGCATAATAGGTCAGAAACGCAGCACTGGAAATCGGATGCCCTTGGCGAATACAGGCTTCGAATCTCGGCATAGTACGATGTTGGATTTTACATTGCGCGACATCCTGTTTCATTTGCGAAGACGAACGCTTAACGAACTCTCAGCTGCAGACGCACGGCTGCTGTAGTTGATCCTTTTGAATGTGTCTATAGCTGTTCAAAATGTTTTCTTTTTTCCAGATCGTGCGGTTTTTCGCTCTATTTCAGTTATAGAAAAGAAGAAATCAGCGAATTTATTGTACCTGGTTGTTGTTCCCTGTGACTATGCAGCCCACTTTTTCAGTGCGGTCGAAGTCTAACTTAAATATCATTTGTTTTCGTGAACTGTGTTTCAATCGTGCTCTCATCATCGACTTTGCGTCTAGCTGAGAGTACTTTGAACTTTTGCTGTCCTATTATTTGTTGATTATCCGATTGTTCGTAGACGTCCTATGCTCTCCCCGGACAAATTTACTACACCAGTGCTTCCAATGGAATCAACGTCTTGATTAGTGTTGTTCCCTACAGCACCGGCAGGCTGTTCGGGACCTTGTAAGATTGTCTTGGCCAACATTCCTCTCGTTTGATGTGCTTGAAATAAACGTTCATATGGATTATGGAACATATTTAGACAGTGATTGTTCTGTGTTAACTGCCTCATGCTATTGCTTGATAAGGGGCTACTGTCCATTTGCGGTTATTTGGAGCAATGTTTCTGTGTTCTGTCAGATTCCACTTGAAACGCGCGTATGTGTCTAGTGAACATTCTGTCTCCAGTCTGGGGCTAAATGTGTGCTGTGTTTTCGGAACGCCCGTTTATTATTGTGTTGTCACTTACTTCTGTTTGGCCTTGAAGTGTGATATGGATCAGTGACTCTTTTTCAGGGTCTCTGGTGACAAATGAACTAAATCTTCCGGGGAAGATGAAATAGAAGTCGCACTGAGTTTTAACTCAGAGTTACCTGTTCGATTTCATCCCAGTGAATGGTTATTTTTGCGCCATCAAATTTGGTACTAGGTGAAAGTCTGTTAGTACAGATCAGAAAGGCATTCATTAATTTGTCAAATCTGAGTATGTTGTAACGGACATTTGTTCAAATGTTTTCAGGACCACTTTATGACACCTTTTTCAATATTCTGACAGACAGTATACCGGGACATCATTGTACATACTGGTGACATGAACGCATAACTCAGTCGCGAAATGAAAGCGGTTATGTGATGTGTTCGGTGTCCGAACGCGACACACTGGAAGTGGCAATCGACTGTTACAGTTGTACACATCTCACAAACTTCACATGTAGCGTTGCATATTGCAACACAAAAGACAGCACTTGGCTATTGCCCTATGCAATTTAACCATGGACGTTAATTGACCAGATCGCTGTCAGCTATCGGTAGCTTCGCTTCACTAGTGGTTGTCGTATACTATACTGATGTTCGTGCCGCTTTGTTTTACCAGTTGCTCAATGGTGCTATGCTAGCAAACACTAACTGTTCTTTTGGGAGGTAAAAGACGACGGTATAGGAAACGCATATTAAACAAGAATCGAACTGCCCCAGCCAAAACAGTGATGCGATCCCAAGGGGCGTTGAACAGAAATGTTAACCGCCATATGAACTAGCCACAAAGAGAACTGTTCCAAGGGTGCGCTGTAGGTACTGCAATGATTTTTTTCTATCGATGCGTTAGCACTTACCAATAAAGGTCAACTGAACCCACCTGACCCGAAGGTGGCAAGGAACGGCCATGATACGGAACATGAACCTACGGAGAATCTGCCTACTAGGCCAAGCAAATTAATAAGATATAAAGAATTTTTCGGAAAACATTCAGGTGTTCCTTTTTTCGTGATTGCACTGGCCCTGAAAAAAATATCATTAGAAATTGGAAAAGATAGCTCACGAATCTACAGATTGTCATGGCGGCTTTGTGGTTCTGTTGAGCAGTATAAAAGCACATGTTGTGTTCGTTAGTCTTTTTTATTTATGGTGTTGCAAAGGCCTTCGATTGTTCATTGAACGGAGGTTCTATCATCTATGCGTGCGCACAGCTTTACTCTGTAGATAGGAGACGTGGTTCAGCCTACGGAGAGTGCCAACAGGTTTTCGGTGTTTAACTACTTTTGTCTCCATCTGTTAGGCGCAATCCTGTGAATTAGTTGTACGAACAACGCGACAGTCCTTCTGTGCGTATATGAGAGATTTGAAAACTTGCCAACGTTGGCCGAGGTAATGAAAATCTACAGTCTGTTGATTGTGGACTGCTGTAAGAACCAACGGTAACCCGAGGTACAGTGCTGATGTGTACGGCTCAAAGCTGAAAATGTACGTGTTTAGTTCACATGACGTTTTCATTGTAAGTGGTCACCCAGTAACACCGAATCATGCGTGATCCTGATTCTCTTAGGTTTCCAAAGTTATCGGACCTAGTTCCTACATTGTTAAGTTAGAATTCCGTGTGATTACCAGTTTTGCAAAGCCCATGTTAGTCACTTTATTTGGTTAAGCATCTAACAGTTTGTTCTGGCGCTCACGCTAACCATCGTCATGAAAGACAACCATACATTAGTGCTTTTCACTGATACTTAACTGCCATGGAGTAAAAGCAATTCTTAGCCGAGAAGAGTGGGGGAAAAGGGTGAGGAGATCTAAGTGCGCAGTCTTAATCGTAGTGTGGTTGTTTACCAGCACGTTTTATGCAAGTTCGACTACTATGAATGTGTTGGTTGTTCCATTTGATTTAATGAATATGTTGCGCTGTTTTGAACGCGGATTTTGTTGCTGGTTTTATTCCGCCTTATCTCTTGCATCGGCCGCATGCTTTTTTTTTAGGCTGAGCGTCAAGCGGTGAATACCATAATTCAAGGCAGTGCAGCAGAAATCTCTAAAGCAGCCATGCTGGCAGTCGACACCAAATTGGCATCTGTTGGGCAACTAGAAAACTGTCGGCTAGTTCTGCATGAACATGATGAATTGGTCTACGAGGTAAAAAACATGGTCATTTCTTAACCAACTTTCACGACCTCCCGTTTTCTATTTACATATGCAACGATTTCTTTGAACGAATCTCTAAAGTTTTATACGAAAAGTTTTGAATTACACTCGTTAGGTTTAAAGATTGGAAATGAGGTTTTTTCAAATCTAAATTTTATTGTTGGTTTCGTTTTTGTTACGGCTTCGATTGTTCAGGAGTAGAGATCGAAATTTAGAATTGCTGTTCTTCCTGGGGAATAGGGGTTGGATGTATGCGGTCCGTCTTGACAAGGTTATACTGGATCTCCGTTCGACCACTTCTCCCTGATTAATTCAAACTAGTACGCAGCCTGTTGTGGAAGATAGGTTGGTAATGAAAGTTGAAATGCGTTGGCATCAACCCACTCTCATATCCCATTTTTGTTTATTGTATGGAGAGGACCGAATCGATTATCAGTCAGTTTGTCAGTCTCCACTGCTGCGATAGATACGTTCATTGAGAAGCAACAAGACGTTTGGAGTTGGCAAGCTTATACCAAGTTTGTCAGTAAACAATTAGATATATACCATAAATTTTGTTGCTTCAAAACCAACTTATTTCCAAGTATCTTTTTTGGGGGAAGATCATCTTGAAAGCGATAGGCCTGGCTACATTCTATTAGTGTTTTGAACTTCTGAACAGGCTTGTTGAAAATTGGCTACGATGTACGTTACAATGTATTATTTCCCTTTTATTTCACGGCAGAGTAGAAGCTTATGTCCTATTTGGCTAGTTCTGTCCTCTCTTCTGGCGTGGCCAACAGGATTAATCGCAGTATGATACACTTATCTTGTCTTTTTGTCCATTTTTGGTAGCCAGTTTTCTGAGTAGTCCAACTTCTCTTGAAATGTCCATAGCTTTAATTTCCGTGCGTTATCCACGTATAAATAATGTACGACGAAAGTCATCTAATTCAAATATTTTCCTTGATCATTTCAGGTTAATCCTGCATCTGCAGCTCCGGAGCTGGGCGCGCTTATTCGGCACACAATGGCTCGTGTGAGCCAGGACTGGAATTTGTCTGTTCCCCTACCTGTTAAACTACGAGTCGGTCTGAACTGGTCTGAAATGGAGGAAGTGCCGTGGTCCTAACTCGGTCGCATGCCGTTTGTCTTTCACTTACTATTTCTATGTCGTCATGTTTACACCGTAGTGTTTTAGTCAAGTTTCATTCAAATGTTCTCGTACATTGTGACTAATGTGACAAGCTTTTTCATTGTATCTGATTTGTTCTATTCTACGAATGCAGTTATATTTTTATAGCCACACAGTGTTGGTCAATGTCTTCGCCTATGTGTGTGTAATTACTGTTTAGGCCGTAATGTTATGTCCATGTAACAGAGCGAGCATGCGAAACAAACAATTATTTCAGACGATGTGCTGTGTAGTCTTTATTCTTTTGTTTGAAACTGGCAAATGTTTACTCGATCAATTATTTTGTGCTTCATTCATCTGCTGATGATCATTGTTCAAACACCTTTGCAGTCTGTGACCCTTTTGACATTTTTCATTCCAGCAGTTCGGTCACATACATACGTTTACAACTGAACCTCATCCCTGCGTAGTAACTCTAGCAGTCGTCAATCCTGTTATTGACACACAAGAGTGCTAAGAACTATAAGTACAAATTCTGGGGGTTAACCATTTTATGTATACAAAAGTGCGACTGCGACGCCCGGTTGGCGGCCCCGCCAATCAATGTCGAGTGATCTGTCAGCATGCGGACTCGGTTTAAGTGTATAATTTCAATCTAAATTGTTGGCAGTTAATTTGGACCGTTACGACACGCGCTCGTGGATCACGTCCGTCGGCCGCACGATCGATCCGTGAATGCAAGCCGATTGGCGGAGACAAACGCGATCAAAACCAGAGGCTTTGTTAGCATTTACACATAGAGACCAGGTTTCCGATCAATAGGGTACTATCGATCGTTGCGTGCGCGGAGCTTTCGGCAGTCTTAAGCGAACTGTTTGTGGTTTAAGTGTCATACTGTAATTTACGTGCAGAAAACGGTATCCAATTTCGTTGAGTTTGTTCTCAAATGTTTTGATTCCCCCAGCCTCTTCCAAAATGACGTCTGTGGAGTCATTTTAAGGGAAGGTGGTTCAAGATATGTGTCGAACTCGAAGCGAAGAATATTCAGAGCGATTTTCAATAGTTGTGTTCGGTGTGGAAATACGTAGCATTAAAAGGATGCATGTATGTAACCGAGACTCAAAGGCTGTCTATCAGAAGTAGTCTCCGAGTTTGTAAGTGTGACGATTGTTGTCGCTCTTGTTAGGCGAAGCAGCGTTCTGCGGCCCACATCTCTGTCCCCGACTCGTATACAGGAACACGATTTTAGGCGCCACACGTTTACTAGATAACGTGGCTTATAGGCTACGTTCAAAACAGATGTAACGGTCGGAAGGGAAATTAGAGGTAGTAGCTGGAAATATATTATGCAACGCGTGACGATACGTCAGGTTCGGTCACCTTCCCCCATCATCATCATCATAATAACCATGAGCCTGACCAAAAGGTACTGTGGCTCGGGCCGCCGTTCACCTCAACAGGTACGTGGAATATACTGGAAGAAAACGTTACTAAGGTTGAAAATTATTAAAACAAGACTAAGCGGAAGAACTAGAAATGGTATGGATACAGGTACGCCGTTGACTGCGACATATCACCATCTTGGATGGCGTCTCTAACCAGCGGTTTGAGTGATCACGAGGACCCCAGCCAGGCAGGCGACACCTACCCACTTTGCTCAATGGAGCAGTCAGTCTTCATATTTTGTGACCGCGTTGTTGGTTGACCACCACGTGGTTTGACCCAACTGTTGGTGGCCTCAGCATATAATGCCCGGTACGGTAAACGATCAGATGACATACGGAGTACGTGACCAAACCATCGCAAGCTGTGTACCGTGATTAGTTGACCAATTGATCGCGCATCCCGAGCGTTCCGGAATACGCGCAGGCGAACTGCCACATTGCTCACGCGATCAGTCCACTTAATATGGGCAAATTGGTGGAGACAACGATGACAAATGTAATCGGAAACGTTAGAAAAGGAAGATGAGACTTTCACTTGGTTGGATACATTTGATGGTAGATTGCCAGGGCGATCGTTTATGTCTATCCAGATCAGTCTGAATTGTCCAGTAACGTTATCTGTTTGCGACCGTGGTCGAGGTGTACGGCGTCTTGTCAACCTTGATGTCCCTGGCAGAACTATGTCCGTGTTAATCCATTAAACATATAGTTCAAAATGGTTTCATGAGTTAGCCTCGTTCTTACTGTGGGTCAAAACTTTTGAGTTTCACGAGCTGTTCTACGTATTAGTAGGAAAGCCTGTTACATGCTGCGATGTTAATACCAGTGTGTAACGAACTAACACTCCGTTTTCCTCTGGTTTACATTTTAATGTTAAGCCAAACGGGAATCGATAACCTTGAAGCCTTAACCAAGCTACTACTCAGATTTATCCAACACGCTACAAATTACGACTTTTGGGCAAGCTGTCAACCCGGGAGACGGTACCGATCCAGATTTGATTATCCGAATCAAACGCGCCTTGTTGAAATTGGTCAACGGGAAACAGACACTCGTTCAAACTCTCGTAGCAGGAGCTGGTAAAGGTAACCCACAGTGCAGCGGCCAGATGGTCAATGACTGAGCGATTCGTAATTTTGCGTTGATTGAAGTATGTAGGTTGTCTTATAATGCTGGAAAGAAAATGTTAGGCTTTGCTCAACGCCTTAATGAAGTGGTGAATGAACGACCTTATTACAAACGTGTGACGATGTCCTCATCACGAGGAATGATTGTAATCTTCCGTCTACTTGTATCAGTCGTGTGAAATCAGACATTCCTAATCTTTTTACCGGAGAAGTGTTAACGGTGTTTCTAGCTGCACCTTCGTAAGTAAGCGTGCCAGTATAAAAACACCAGATGATTTTGAACATAGAGATGTATGCTCAGTGCTCAAAGGATCTGTGTTGCATCCAAACACAGCCCGTACGAGGCTGTGCCTGCTTTCTCAACTTAGATACGAACAATCATATCAAACAACCCATATGCAACGAATAACACAGTTTTTAAAGAATTACGTGGTTTCTGTCTATGAAGAGGTTTAAATTAAGCGATAGTCAACCACAGAAGAGCAGTAAATCAATTTTCCGGTTTCATAGATTGGTAAGCGCTTGGCGGAAGATGACATTTCAAAAGTTCAATGAAGATACGTTGTCAGGGTATAAATATAGGTTGATTATAAGTTACAGGCTCAACAGGTTGTGTGAATGAGAGCGGCAACTTTCTTCCCCTGTTTTGCTTTGGCGTTATATGTTTGATGGGCAGATTTACTGTTTTCCACAATAAGTTCCACTCCCGGCAAGCTCCGTCTAATGTAATCCTGCGTTGATTGCGGAACCTGTAAGACATACAGAACGCCACGACTCAAAATAATAGTGTCTGGCTTGTGACTGATGAGTTCGTCCACGTCTGTCGGTTGAATCCCTGGCCTGTGTCCTGTCCCGGTTTCTCTCCAGTCCCAAGCACTACTTCCACCAGGCCACAGTTTTGCATCTCGATATGTACTTTCATGATCTGTACTGATCTTTCCGTCTTCCGTTACGTTCTGTACACTAATTGATCCCCACGACATTTCGGTGATGAGCGGAGAAACCTGAGTCATTTCCCGTGATCTGTTAGGTGGGGTGCCACAAAATCAAAGGGGTGGTTTAGATATGGACTCATGAATTTTGCAGGGCCTAAGCAATAATCATTCAGCAGCATGCGCTAACACAACAATGAAAATGACATTATGACCCGCGTAGAAGCTACAACCGATTGTATGTATGTAATCCAAAGCCACCACCAATTCAACCTTTTATCGAGCTCAACCGGGCCCGGTGAATTATGGAGCCTAGATTATACTATGGTTGCTGGCGGACTAATTCGCAAGTTGTTCTTGCCAGCGAGTTCTCCATTGAATAGCTTGTCGCCCACGTCTAGTTGACTGACATATGATGTAAGCTGCTTGAGAAGGGGCAGCTGGTATACAGGCCAATTTTTTTCCGGTGCACGACAAAGTGCGTGTGGCCATGCGGCGACTAGATAATGTGTGAATTGCCTAGATACGTACAAGATTAATCGAGCAGCTAGAGCTCAAACATGCGGTCATACGACTGTTAATTGGCATTGCTATCGTCTGTCAGGTGAACGGCTGTACATTGAATAGCTTGAAAATAAGGTAAAAGCTGACAAACTCATATGAGGTTTTGGCTTCATATATAGTTAAAGCCAGATTATATCGACTTAACATTAAAGACGATTAAATGAGCTCTTAATATACTCGAAATTGCATTGAGGTTAACAGTGTTTTATGATCAGTAGCGCCCATGGAAAAATTACTTATCAGTTCCACTTCATTCTAAAGTAACCATCCATATAAGGTTAGTCTGTTACCTCGGACATTCCTGCCTAGGTTTGAGTGGATGCGTAAGCATATAGCGCCCTGATGTTTTCCCTTGTCTGATGTATCTCCTTCGTTCTACTTCCTAATGAGATGAAAAAACCGACGATCGACAAGTATACTAGAATTGATAGCCAAAACAAATGACAAACGCTCATGCAATTCACCTGTCCATCGCACTGCACTAGCTACTAAGGTTTGTTTAGTGAAAATCCCCGAAACCTTTATCGCAATTTACATGTTATAACGTGCAGTCGAAACCAGCAAGCGCGCACGAGTTGAATTTGAATTGCGTAACCTGGCGTGCTGCCGTGTCGTTGACGCCGTTTTAGTTTACGTTTGTGTAAGTCGTGTGCATGGCTTACTGGGCCTTTGGCCCATGATTGTTTGTGTAGCTTCCTTTCGCAAGACCGTTGCTGGAACCCCTACTTCGGAAGAACGCTGACCCTCGGTGTCTCCACGTTGCTCCAAATTTGGTCTGTAAGTGTTACAGGCATTCAGGATAAAGACGGCCGGCTTGTATGTTACAATGTTCTCCACGCAAACGACTCGCCGTTCGAGGCATAATACTGCATTCCGTAATTTCTACCACCAAGTGTTTTCTGAAGTCGTCAAACTCATTACCTTCATGAGTGGGATTACGAACTACTAACCTAGACTTTAGTGCACTAAACAATCACTGCTGAGAAGTAAGGCAAACAGAGGGAAATAGTGAAAAATACGAAATTTCAAATAGACATTTATTGTCTGACGAAAAACGTGGTCCAAACAAGTTCGTCATGAAATGCACATGCTGCGAATGGGTGAATATTCGTTGATCGATTCGCAGAGTTGCTCTTAACCCGGCTGTTGCAGCTGAACAGGATACCTCCAAAGAAACCCATTCTTATTTACCACTTGAGTGCAGTTGAGTCTAAACTTTCAACATTCGCCTCATCACGATCAGTTGACCGACGAATTTATCTCTGATGAACTTACTCTCCATTTCAGATACGCCCTCATACATGTATGCAACTAATTCGTGTGACATGTACTCGTTTGGTTCAAGGCGTACTAGAGACCATTTGTCACAAAGTTGAACTAGACTGACAAATTTCGTCAATGTCTGACCACGTAACGGCGCCACAGCTAAGAAAGTAGCCGACAAGTCGTTGCAGAGTAGCTGATCGATCAACTCCAATAGACCACTGTGACCCGTTGTATCAAATAAACAATCAGATGCGATAATCAGTTGAAAACTGCGAGACAAATGGATCACTGGCAATTCAACCAAAGAAGACATCTGAAAAGGGACGAAAAACGATTAATATTGGTGAGGTTTGTTGATGCGCAATCAAGTAGAGAATGTGTGAACAACATTAGTGACAACCGCGGTGCGCCTATATGTTTTGTCGTTATACTACCGAGCATAGGTGAAATAACAGTCCACATCACATCGTACTAGCCAGACTGAACAGAAGCAAATGCAAGTACTACTAAGGTGCATATATATAAGCATAGTAATATCAGTGCCTAAGACGTTACGATTTCTGACACAGATAACTGTCTTGTTAACAGTACACTTGACATTCACACTTTTGAGGTGGGAATTAGTTCTACGTTCGACTGTCTTGAGACATAATCGCTCAAGTGAAGAATTGGAATCATTATCAGACAAACAATGGCTAGAAGAACGTACCTACCTGATGGGGCCAAGTCAACTGGAGCACCTCCATTCTGACACCACATCTCTCTTGAGCGATCCGCGTAAGATGGTGGGCGAGAGTTGCGTACAGAGAATCAACGCACCGACGGTTGCCATCTGTTAATAAAACATAATCCGGATTCAAAAGTGGACACAAAGATACGCTGAGTCCGGCAGCACCTGTCATGCCCGCACCTAATTCACATACGCGTTTGAATGATCTTCGGTTTTCCCCCAGCAGTTCCCATAGCCCAGGATAGAAGCACGGCACAAACATGGCATGAGCGAGCAACAGCTCACTGGGCCAAAGAGAGACATTTCCCGTGTTATCGAAACCAGTAAGAGTATGAAGACGTTCTTCAAGCCCATCAGAATTCTCACCGTTTGCTCCCAGGAACGAGGTGTACAGTCGTAAATGAAGCGTTCGCAATCGATCGGACAAATGGGCGTCGAAGAAACATAGAGAATGAACGATCTCACGAGGAACCAGTTCTATCCATTCGAAACTTGAGTGCTGAGGATTATAAAAGAAAATCAGCATATCCGAAACCACAATGCAGTTGTAGGCCCAGTATGTAGTAATGTGTTAGAAGTGACTAGACAGTAAATAGGATCTCGAGAAAACGATAAGTAGAGTTGTGTTTACTACGTGAATAAACCTACAACACCCTTCATACGGAAGAAAAACAATAGAAGCCAGGGATCAGCCTAGCAATCCCTCACAACGTTCTGTCCAACAAGCCAGCATCCTTGACTTACTACAATTAGAAATTAAACGCACCGTTCATATTTGGTTGCAACGTTTGTATTCAAAAATACGTTTTAGCTGGCGCCTTTTGTAGATAAGCTGAGATTAGCCAGCCCGTTCAAGCGCGCCGCCAGCCAGCGTAAATAAGCGATATAAAGAGAGTTGTTGAAGAATGTTTATTCGTTCTCACTTAGGACAGAATGTGCATGCGGTGAATGTTGGGCGTTTATACAAGCACCACAAGTTCATTGGTGTAAAGTTCTACTGTAGGTGATTAACGTGGTGAATTAACTAAGTGTTGTATCAAAGTTGGCAGTAAATTTTTAGACTACAATGCTTTGTATATCTAACATATCTTGGAGATGGTTAACTGGACGACTGAGTTCAACGTTCATCAAAATAATAGTTACTCTTAGGAGGCACATTTCCTAACGAATCAGCTAAGACGAACCACGCCATATCGACCGATCGATCCAGTGGTATGGTGGTGGGCGATAGTATGGTTCCACTCAGTCAATCAGATTGCAACCGTACAGTCGGACGCTTGTACGCTCTGAAATATTTTCTCGCGTTTGATTTATGATGTCCTCTGTAAAGTTATTTGTTCTAACGACCTGAGTATCATACATGACCGGTCCATCTGATTCGGTCTGCGTCTGACTGGTATATGTGATCGTCTCGTTTGATATGCTCTGCGTCTTGTCGACTATATAATAATCGTTTCGCCATGTGCATTTAGAGAACACCTGCGGCCTAATTCCTACTCTGTTTTTCAATAAATGATGATAACACGTCTCTTCTCCTTCTCAATTTTGGATCAAACGATTAAACGCGTGATTAAAAGTGACGATCCTATAGTTACACAAATTTCTAATGAAGCACTGCCCACAAAACTCTCCACTTCTGTTTCTCTGCACTAATCACGACTATTAGGATCCATCTGAGCCAAATATATCCCGAAATGAGAGCACGTATTGCACTATTCTGTTGCGATTGGGTATTTGGCATAATTCAAAGACACCAAATCCAGGAGGGCATGAGCTACGTCACAAGAAATTTCCTGTCAGTGATCGATATCTTTATAATTTGCACACAACTGCACGAATAGATTACGTAATCGTTCTCTTACCATACGTCTTGAGAAATGCACGTTGAGGTACGTCAACAAAACACTCGGCCACACTGTCCAGTTGAGGACGATTCATATGGCGACCATATGCACTCTGCTGCAGTAGTCCGCAGAAGTGATCAAACTAGTGTGATGCAAACAGCGTATCCTTGCCAGAACTGTCGTCTTACGAAAGCTGACCAGAAAACTCAGCCACTGTACTGCATTACTTAACAGGAAATAATTGCAGATGTGGCAGACATGCCACATGACAAAAGAAAATATCTTATGTTGGGTAAAGAAGGGGAAAGATGTGAAGAGGTAGAACAAACTGCGCTGATGCACACAGAGATTCGTAACACGAGCGCCAGTGACTACTAGTTTTCGCCATATCAGACAATGTCCTCGGTGTCCTCTAGACCCCAGCCCGGAACTCCCCGTTGAAACAAGCTTCAGTGTTAATGATTTCATAACCCAAACGCAGGCAGTACGCTGGATATCAGGTTCCCGCTTTTAATCTGATCCATCATTCACAGATAAGGCACAATGTGCCAGGCGATGAATTGGCATTCGTGACATGAGACGAAGAAAACAACTGACAGATGAGATCACTATGCTCAGCGGTTGACAGAGACTATTAGTCCCGGAAACACGCCAGCGAACCCTGGTACTGTTACCACCACACATCACTAATGCTCAGGAGAATTCGATGGTCGAGAACGAAGACTCTGTGAATAGCTTTCGCGCGAATGAACCAAGTTTCGTAACCGTACGACAGGACTGTCCTTACAATAGCACAGTACACTCAGCCTTTCACAAGACTGAGAGCATATTGATACCACAGATGGCGTAAGTTGGTAAACGCTACCTCAATCTTAGCTAAACGATTGGAAATGTCATCAAACACCTCACCAGCATTGATACAGCTCCCAAGGTACACGAACTTGTCAACAATCTCCAACGGCTCACCATCACCAAAGGTGAAGGCAGGTGCAGAGTCCTGCCAATTTTGCAACAGCACGCTGCATTTGGAAGATACAAAGTCCATGCCAAACTTGAGAACTGAAGCCTATAGTCTGTTTAAGATATTCCTGGTCCCCTGTGAGCCCACAAAGATTAAACCAATGTCGTATGCGTACTCCATATCTCACAGTCCATTGCCTGAAAGCAGTTCCATATAATCCTGTTCGCAACCTGTCAGTGTGCATCCTAGAATCTCGTCTTCCACAAAGTTGAATGAGAAAGAAGACGTTGGACTAATTTGTCGTACTCCACTAGAGATGCTGGAGATAAGTGATACGTTGTTGCAAGCCCTAAACCAATTCGAGGTTTGAAAGTAAATTGTTCACAGGATGTAGATGCGCTTCACGTACACAATCTTCATCGACTGACAGTCCGGTTGCGTCGATTGAAACGAAGTCCCTTCTGATATCTAACAGAACACGAATTGACCTACCACATGAATGGCAGAAGTAAATGAACGGCAGAGTGTTAAGATGTGATCAATGCAACCACAGTCAGGGCGAAACTCAGCTTCTTCCTCAGGGACATATTGTTCGCTTGTTCCGTCTAGTCTACAGAGGTTGCAATCACCTTTGACGAGGAATCAGCCGGGATTGTCGCTTGGTGACTTGCACACGAAATGTGAGCCTTTTTAAAAATGAGGATGATGTTAGCCGAATTCCGGTCATATAGGACAAATCCACCAACTAGAGTTTCCGAAACGGAATAACCAGCTTTTTAACTAAGGCTGAGCTGTCGTCTATAAAAATGGTAGGGAGGAGTTCATCTCGAGTAGGAACTCTATTTTCGATGGCGGAGAAACGTCAGCAAGCCCAACAGCATAGAGAGCTTTATGGTGTAGTCAGTGGCGCGAATGATTAGTTTAACTGTCATTAAAAGCGGTCAATCCAGCATTGTAAGCCTTGTTGTAAGTTACGAACACGCTCACCACTGGCCTCGCAGATGACCTCGTTTATATTCGGATTTCTGTTACCAGTTGCTTGGATGAGACGGAAAAACTTTCAAGAGATCCCAGTAGCAGCAGCTTGTTCCACCTAAATAACGCGTTGTGCTCCCCGGGCTCTGCGATCTTTTTGCGGTTGATTCCGGATGTCCAGATGAGATGCCTTCCTCAGGATTTGTCCAGGGTTGACGGAGACCAAAGATATTCGTGCGACATGCAGACGTCATGTTGGCCGGGAGCCTGTGTTCTCCCGCTGAAGCAGCTGACTCTTCTAGAGTGAGGTAATACAAGCCATGTAGCACCGTCAAAGCTATGTAGCCCTTTATGAGATCCAGCCACTAAACACAAACCCATCACATCCTAGCAGAATTACCGTTCATCGTCGGCGATTGTTTATTCACCAGGAAAACGCTGCTTATTTTGAAGTTGGTTCTCATGTGGAAGGCTGTTCCCAAGTCCGCAAAGTGGGAATGCCCCCAGTGGCAATGAGCTAGTCTAACTATTTACCCGGGTGCCCGGCAGACTAACCTGTCAAACGTTCCGCTCAATAACTCAAAAACCACTTTTAACAAGTACTAGTATTCCACAAGAGTCGTTGTAAGTCCCGTAAATTCAGCAGTAATTCGGCTTCACAGAAATTGGGCGAAAATTGAATCAACTGAATAGTTCTTGCTCTGTTGGAGGTTAACAAAGCTTCCCGATGTTTCCTGCTGGAAATGAGGGGAATACTCCCGGGGAACGTTTGAAGGGGTCAACTTTAGAAGGTCTTACCATTATTTTATGTTATAAACGTGAGAAGATCGTAGTAACCGCCCCCAACTAATTGTGGCCACTGGTAACAAAATGTCTTATGCTAGTGGAGGATCCGCAAGGGAAATGACGAACCAGTACGTGGTTTATGCAAATACAGACAGACAGGAACAGAACTGGTCCAACTGTAATAAAATCAACCACCAGCATCACTGTCTGTTGCAAACATACACCTTCTAGCTTCCCAAGTAGTAACCACAAACTCATTTTCGGAAGCAGAAGGCAGCAAAGCATGTTAACTTTACAAGAGTTCCAAGACTCCGGAATGTTTAAAGGGTCTACTTCTCAATAGCTTAGTGGTTTTAACTGTGCCTTGGAGTGTATACAAATTAAGTCAGAGAAGCCCTAAATTTATAGGGAAAAAAACGATCACCATAGATGGCCGACAGACACTGAGCGAATCAAGGTAAACAGTCATATATGACAGTCAGGGTGTCAGAGCAAATCCCGTAACAGGGGACAACAAAAAGCAACGCGAGAACAAACACAGTCCAGAAAGCGCACAGGCGTTCGACCGCACACTTGCAATCTGATTGGCTGAGTAGGACCATACCGCCGCCCACGACCATACTACCCGAGCTGGGCCGACCGATCGATGTGGCGTGACACGTCCTGGCTGTCTCGTTAGGAGATGGGCCTCCTAGCAAAGTTGAACCTATTCAACAGGGCAGATAGACGTTGGAACTAGCAAGCAACTGTCGAATTATTTTCGATTCGGTTTCGATCACCAATGGTGTGTTTGGGAGAACTACAAACTCGTATTCAGCTTCCTTAAACGGACACTCCGGAGTTGATTTTCACAACGCCCTCATCTTTTACATGAGTGAGTTTAGTTATTTATTTTTTCCCCAGCGATAAACAGTATTTAGTCACAATACGTGAAAACGTCTTGAACAAGTGGGCGAAAACGATTTGCCACTATTATGTGGTTTTCAATTCAACGATGTAAGATGGCAGTTCAATAGTGACCGGGTGGGCCCATGTTCACCTGTATATAGCCAGTTGCAGAAATGTTGGTAGGATGGGGGCAGGCCTTTCAGAAGCTGTTATGACACCCGACAATATTGCAGTACTGACAGGAACTGAAGAACGTGAATCAGTCAGCGAATGGACTGCATGCACCCAACACTCAGACGCGCCATCCGTAAACCTGGCGCATGCAAACGACAAGTGTTTATCCTGTATCCCAGTTCAAGAGTTGTTGTTCGACAGAAGCCCCATTTAAACAACTTTTGCTCGTAAACGGAGCTTTGGAGGTGGCAGTCGGAATGATTTATCAACCGGCTTGCTTACGCAAACAACCCCTTCATATACAGTCAGAGAATTTGCGATTCGTGAAGGCAAATTGAGAAATGTGTTGAGAACGTTAAAGAGAAGACCAGCTAATCTGAGCGAGGGCTCAAAATAGCTTGATAGTAACCGCGTCGACCAGGATTGGAACTCAGCTCGCCGATATTCAGACAATGCAAATAATGCTAACCCTAGAGCGGACAACACCAAAATCCGATAAAATAGTTCACAGGGCTGGATAAAATCGCTGCATATCGCAGTCCACAGAGATAAGCTGAATGCACGAATGGGTGTTTCTAACTGGTAGTTGTGCAGATTTATCGACCTAGAAGAGACCGAACTGTAAATCGAGTTAGGGTTCAGATTTATCACAATTGAGTGTCTTATAAAACAATAGCCTATTTTTCTAAGATTACCCCCCAAAATCGGTTATTATCAACGTTTCTTGTCACAACAAGTACAGAAGCGTCCTTTTACACCTTCCATTTTAGGAGTGATGTCACGGGAGCTAGTGTGCTATCGGACTGAGCTGAAACTCAAAGCTGAGGGAGATCAGACTTTGTTTATGTAAGGTATTTAAATTAAAGTTACATTCCCGCACGATTCGTAGGGCAACCTGATGACTGAGCATGATATACTAGAGCCAGACATGTCTAAAGGTTGCATATTATTTTAACGGTTGTCCATGCAGAACGAACGGGAAGCATTTTGAACCTCACTGAGGTTACCCACTTAAATTTAACACCATTACCAAATTCCGATCCGATGAGACAACTGGTTGCGATTGATACACTTCTCTATGAGTGTTTATTCCGGAAAAAGGCATACACTAACTGAACTCAATATATTGGAATAAACCAAAATTGGCAGGGCGCAATAGATCAAAAAGGCACATGTTGTAATCCTATTCGGGTACAATAAGCATCAAGCTAGACAGGCAATAACAGCGGTAGGGGGAACTTGTGACTCAGTAGAAGTAGAACTGTATTGTCTTATTTACAAGTGGTATCGTCATTCTTATATGCGTGGACGAATAAGTCGTTGGCCGTTGAAAGCGTGACCAATCAGAAAGCAGCTTGAGTCTCCGAACGAGTGTGGAAAACGCAAACGGTCTTGATGCGTACACAACAGCACACTTTTTTTCATGAAACTATTGATGACATGCCTGGTGCGTGCTGACAAAACGGTGCCGACTGGAAAGTCTATGTGAATGCGACAGCTGTGATCAATTGTGAGTGATGTTCAACTTGAAATTCTGTTATTGTTCGGATCAATGTTGCGTATTAACTTTGAGTTTGACAGCACACACAACAGCGTGAGAAATCAGATCTAAAATTGATTTTATCAATGCAACGTAGTGTGTCACGCACACAAGCGCACACGATGGAACTTATCCAAACGGAACAAAAGGCAACATCACTTGTCACATTAGACGTTCGTTTATATCAAATTCCCAAAAAGATGAAAATAGGCCTTGGTTGACATTGAAAGAACATGACATGAGTGGGCTGAACTGAAAACGACTCTCCTTTGTGGGTTTGTTTTTTGTAAATGATGTTTTAGGAAGAGTTTTGACAATGAAAATTTGACAATGAAAATGTCCGGAGGAGGGATGCGATCTAGAACGATAAATCGGACTAAGCACGAAACGAGCAGCAATGAAGAAACAGAAAACAATTGTGCAATCACAAGTGACACAGGTTCTTACAGTCGATGGGACCTGGCCTTCGGTTTCTCGTTAATTCTGACGGTGTCTTCAACTTCTGAGAAGCAATATTTTTTGGGTCTGAAGAAGGAAGACAGTAACGTCCTATGGAGATATAGCTTAAAGGCAACAAACCCTGTTATGACCACTCATCCAGTATAAATCAGACAGTGCGAAAAGTCCACAAGGATGCAGACAATAAGTTGACATTTGGAAAACATGAACCATCCATCGAAACTTGTGTAGAGAGATCTACACAGTTACCCTTAGGTTAAAATGGTTTAGTTCGGGAACACTCTTAAGTCATAGTATTCCTTATACGCCGCTCCCGATACACACTGGTAATCAAAAACGGGCGGCTTTTAAACACTAGCGAAACAAACATGCCAGGTTGTACAGGATAACATAATAACTGGGCGCACTGACACGTCATATACACTGAATATCAAATGTGATCCGAAAAACGTGTGGCAATAAATATTTTGATGAGTAGTAGGGGATTTTGATTTTCATATAGATTGAACATCACCCACAATTGATCGCAGCTGTCGCATTCCCATAGACTTTCCAGTCGGCCCCTTTCGAAAAGAAGCACTAGACTCGAGTTTCGCTCTCATCAATTGTGGGTGATGTGCAATCTATATGAAAATCAAAATCCCCTACTACTCATCAAAATATCGGACGTT
>JTDE01001911.1:64637-86238 GCA_014338405.1 Paragonimus skrjabini miyazakii | reverse complement strand
GTAGTTCAACTTTGAGTTTTATTTTTCAACTTTATCCTCTCCGGAATGCACTAGCATGCACTCGTATACTGAAATGCTTCTTGTATTACATTTCATACATCTTTCTTCCTAGTATAGGTCTTGTCATTGCAGTCTCTCTCACTGTTTATTTTCCGAGAGATAAGGGTTTCCTTTTTGTGCTAGCCATTCAATTGGCTGACCAGCATCGGCCGGCTGGACACAAAGGCCTCACTCACACACCTACTGATTTTATTCCTTCGGGTTTACACCGGATACGTGGCGTGTGAATGGAACCGCAAGTGGTGCAGCGCAAGCCACTGGGGATGCTGGTTTAAAGCGCAGGCGTCCTTTAGCTTCGGTCACTGTGACAGGCTAATCCGTTTCGAATGCCGCCAACCATGTATTCCGTCAACCACTGAGTCGAATCCTTTTGAGCTTCCTCACTGCAATTTGACAACATATGAAGAAATGGCCCTTCGGAGTAGAAATAGGCAGTGTTCCACAATCACTCAAATGAAAACATGACTGAAAGAGATTTATACATTGAGTAGGCTTTACCGTAGTAGTTTACACACGCACATTTTGTAGAGTTTTCTGCGCATTATTGTGGAAAAGAAGCTTTTCGCCCGGATTTAACTCGCTGGTTAGGTCTCATCAGCACAGCATTTTCTTATCCGGCATAGAACTTCTAGCTCTTTGTTTACGAGTCAGGAAGATTACTTTCACAAGTATCCAGTTCTAAATCGTGGCCGTGGTTAGTATGATTGGAACTGGCGTTGAGCATGACAGTCGCTTACGAAATGGCATATTATTAAATACGTACAACTGTACGAAACGTCTTAACTAATAAGCAATCCAAGGCTGAGGACACTACCATGTCTTAGAATATTTCCAACAATTGATGTGAATAGTTGTGCAAGCTCCAGCAGGACAGTTAGCATCTTTCAAGCCTGCTCAGTCAGGTGGTGAAAACTTTTATGACATTTGTCCAAGTCATCATTTTGCACTTTTTTCCCCCGTCAGCCGGGATGCAAACCCATAACCATCAGCAATTTTATGCGGCCCGACTTCAATAAAATGTTTATGGTCATTACTAGCCTAACCTTACAAAGCACCTTGTACTTTGAAGATCCGAAGTCCGCCCATACATATCAGTTATGTCATTCGACGCGTTCAATACGGTCTATGTACTACGTGTAGAAAAAATAAGTATGAGTACTACCCGCAAACCAGACGTGACAGAAGTCTGACTCCAAGATCCTCGAAACGTCTGAGAGTTCCTTCCAGTGGTTGATTAGGATGGGTATATTGTCCACCGCTACCGAAAACCACATGACGTAGCTGAAATTCGAGGTAAATTCCGTAGTCATTTGCGCTGCACCAAGAGCGGACATAGAGTGATTAAGAAATGATCTTTCACTGGAACCCGTCTACGATGTAGGTAGCCAAGAGAGCATGTCAGGTTAACCGTGTCAAAAATATTACTACCATTATCTGGGAAAAAAGTGTTGAAGCTGTAGCGCCTGCCCAAGTAGATGACCTGATAATTACGCAGTTATAAATACCTTCAGACAAGCGATGTTTTGAACCAAATGCTGATCTGCTTCCGTATGATTCATCCCTCGTGTACTCGTCTATGTGGTTTAAAACCACTGTTATAACCTAAAATCAACCATCTGAATGCAAACCTGGATTGTGCTGTCCAATAATAAGCAACTTTGGGTATAGTCATCAACATCATCACCATCATCATAGCAGCCATGAGCCCGACCAAAAGGTGTTGTGGCTCGGGTCGCCGCTCACCTCAACGGTGACATAGAATATCCTGGAAGAAAACGTTACTAAGAAACCTGAAAATTATTAAATAAAGATTAAGCGGAAAAACTAGAAATGGTTTGGATACGGATACGCCATTGACTGCGACACACCGCCATCTCGGATAACGTCTCCAACCAGCGGTTTGAGTGATCACGAGGATCCCACCCAGACAGGCGACACCTACCCAATTTGCTCAGTGGAACAATCGGGGTCTTCATATTTCGTGACCATGTTGTTGCTTGACCACCATGTCGTTTCACCCAACTGTTGGTGGTCTCAGTATATAATGTTCGGTACGGTAAACGCTCAGTTGACTGGCATACACAATGAGTGACCCAGCCATCGTAGACTGTGCAATGTGATTAGTTCACCAATTGATCGCGTATCCCGAGCCTTCCGGAATACGCGTCGGCGAACGGCGACATTGCTCACGCGATCAGTCCATTTGATGTGTGCTAACTGGCGTAGACAACAATGGTCAAACACAGCGAGCGTATTGACATCTGCCTTTCGAACAGGCCACGTTTCCGAACCATAGAGCAAAATGGAAAGCACACAGGCGTTATATACGCATCCTTTCAGCGACAACCAAACGTATATTCGACACCACAGATGACGCAGTCTGGCAAAGGCAACTCGCGCCATTGCTATTCTCACTGATATCTCATCAGCAATATTGCAGGCTGACGAGATAGTACTACCCAAGTATGTGAAACTATTCAGTCTCAAGCGGATTACCTGCAATAAAGAAATTAGGAGTTGGAATGCCCCAGTCTGGAAACAACACTTTGCACTTCGTAAATGCGAAGCGCATTCCATACAAACCAGCTCGGTCACTCACCTTGTCCACCATGGTTTGCATGTTTTCGGCAGAGGGGCTAAGTATGAAATTGTCGTCCGCATACTCCAGGTCAGTCGATCTAGCGCCAGGAAGAAGTTCAACACCAAACCCACTGGATTCCCGAAGCGTACCTTCCAGAATGTCGTCCGTGACAAAATTGAACAGGAAGGGAAAAGTCGGATACCTATGACGAACATCACCAGAAGTGATGAATGTCCGAGACAGTTGTCCATAAACTCTCACCCTGCTTGCAGAGTGAGTATACAGTGATCTCAATAGATTCACGTATTTCCCTGGTACTCCCTTGAGAGGGAGACAGCTCAAGAGAACGTTACAAACAACTGAATCAAAAGCATCCTTTGGATCCAAAAAGACCAAGACCGTCGGTTGTCTAGCTGTGCCGATGTTCCCAGATCCGTAGTAAGGTAAAAATATGATCAACGCACCCTCGACTGGATCGGAATCCTGCCTGTTCTTCGCGTATCTGATTTTCCCTGGGCTTAGTGAGCCGACATAAAATGTGGTCAGTGAGTAGCTTGGACGCAGCAGATACCAAACTGATGCTTCTGTGGTTATCATATAGATTTCGGACCCCCTTTTTGAAAACGGTAATTACCGTTGATAGGCACCAATCACCTGATACCTCTTCAGTCTCCCAGGTCGTCTGGAGAAGTTTTATCAGTTCTGATAGCACCTCCCCCCGCCATCCTTGAAAAAAAGGGAGAGAGGAGGTCTGGACCAGAAGCCTTATTACGCCTCAATAGCTTGAGCTCCAGAGCCACTTCTGCTTCCGACGGAGGAACGTCTGGAACGCGATAACTGACCAATCGGTTCCCGTCGTCCACATGATCTGGTTGAGGCCAACTGAACTGTTCTTCAGAATGTTCAGCCCACCTGTCAAGTCGGCGCGATTGACTGGTGATAAGTGAACCATCTTTTTCATATGTGGTTTCACTTACACCGACTCGACGACCAGTACAATCATGGGTCAGGGTGAAATGCCTTCTGCTATTTCGAGATAAAAAGGCTTTTTTGGGTACAGTAAACTGTGTTTATAACCGTAAACTTTTAATGAAAATATCAACCTCCCTTAACATAAACCTATAATAGTAGCCTCTTCGTAATACAGTTGTATGAAGACTTTATGGAGAAAAATGTGGTCCTTCGAACTTCAACTGGGAACATGCTACGAGTTCGAACTTGTCCTATTCATTCTGCCGAAGTGATTTAGCTATTTTTTGTGATTTGTTCACTATGTCTGGGACACTGGTAAATTTCTGAAGAAGGTTGAGTTTGTTCGCAGATCATGCACGCACATTTGCACATTTCTTCAACTTTTCTCAACCTGGTGATCGTCATCTGTCTCACCACCATCTAGATTCGACTGTTTTAGTGAAGTTATTCTTCGTTCCTTTTCGGCTCTTTGTTGAAGACTGCATGGATCTGTAATTTATTTTATTCCCTGCCCATTTATTTGGACACCCGGTTGATTCATATTTGAGGTGAAAGAGGATAATTGCATTATACATATTCTTCAGTGCTATATAAATTCTCAACTTCAACCGATATTTTGACGCTTTCGGGAATCTTAGGGTCGTCCTGTTGGTCAGATACTCTCAACTGGCGTTATTGGGTTCACCGACTACGTGTAGAATAATGGCCAGTGCGAGTCTGTTCGGACAGACTCAACACATTCATTTGGAGCAAACTGTGTGAAGTTCTTTTGTCTAGATGTTACTTGCCACTGACTCTGTTTTTGAACATAGCTGGCTTACATTTGAAATTCACTTTCCCATTCAATATGTACTATAAAAGCATTTGAGGGTATTCAAATAAAAAACTGTAGTTTTTACCAGAGAATTACAATTGTTCCAATATCAACTGAGGTCTTGTTAACTTCGAAAATTTCGTATGTGCCATCACCGTGCTTTCTGTTTATTTCATAGGTATTGTCTGTATGTACATGTACAGTAATGCTGTATATTAAATTTCGTTTCTTTACTGAAGACCACCAGTTTTCACACCTTATGGGAGTTTGGTCTACTGAAGAGAGTGTGATGAACAGTTGGATAGTCAAATACAGGTTACATATGAATGATTGAATGTACAATCTATCCCATTATTAGCGTTGACGTGAATGTTGAGAACTTTTGTATGGTCATGCTCGTCATGACCAGAAATTCGTCACCATTCGAAATGACCACTCACCCAGAACGTTAGACGAAGTCTTGAGAAACCTCACGAGTCCAAGAGGAAGCGTAATCCAAACGTTCATAATTCTCCGCACATTGAGTAATTCACGAGTAACCATCCTCTCATTATACGGGAACTTTGACTACAATTTGCCATGTCAATGGAGATAAGGAATTTCCCTCCGGTTTGAGCATGCCGGTTATGTAATCTACACCGCGATCAACTTGGTTAAAATGTCCAAAACAGTACTCAGTCGGCACGCACGCAACGGTCTCTAATGCTTTATGACTGGTCATCCAATATATATGACTGCCCGCGTCTCTGTATGCCTTGTTGATTAACCCTATGTAAGTGCGATTGTCAGCTGTAAACTCATGCTAACTCACAGCACTTGACTGTTAGTTGTCGCATGCAGATGTCTTCTATTACGTTCTACTTTCTTCCTTCTCATTTGGAAGAAGTTTCTTTCATATATCCAAATCGTCAAACAGGGATTGCTCTGATCGACGCTACCGTTCATAGACATTTGATATTTTCTTATATTTTACAACCTTATGAACCTGTGAACGTGTACAACAGTAACAGATAGGCGAGGAGAAAGTTACCGCGTAATTATGTCACATAATACCTTAAATGATTACCAGTTTGTGAACTGTTGACTGTTTGCCAGCAGACCAATTTCGGTGATCAGATACTGACCCCCGGGGTAAATTGACATAATCCCTGATGACACGATTCCAGTATGGAAAGCAACTGGAACAGTCTCTCTCTGAGAAACATAAGGTACGCTTCAGTGATTTTCTCTTATGCTGATTATTTCGGAAACAACCGTCATAGCATATCTTACTGTAAAGTGACCTACACATAATTCAGTCTACTCTCAAGGCTTGTCTACAGTTTACGTCTTCAAAACATAAGGTCACGCTACCGGTTGGATGAATTTGTGCGTGCAATTAACTGTAGGCGAATTCCCACCCAGGTCACTCATGTGCAAAACTAAATCAGAGCGAAGTGGTCACAACATACAATGTGATTGGCTAAACGGTTACAACTAGTGCACGAAAGCTGACGGGCGAGCTTTCATTCACCGCTTTGCCACAACCACAGGAAATGTGAACTATTTTTATAATGCGGGTTGTAATTTCATGAGATCATGGTCCGTTCTTGTTTAAGACAGTTGTGTTTCACCTAAATACTCAGAAGTATGGAACACAATGTGATGTATGTGATTCTCATATATATACATAGTTGAATCGTTAGTAATAGAAGAATGCAAAAACAGATGCGAGCCAAGTGAGACCTCGAGTGATAACTGCAAATTTCATCAAATATTTGTTTACCGTTTCTTCTAAAAAGTGAAATAAGTCTTCATTGTACAGTGATTGTCAGCGATCTTAGAACCTCACCATTCATGATCTGTTGATTCGCACTAGAACTGTTCTCGACCTATCTTAGTTTCAAAACCTCTGTTCGTTTCAATACAGTCTCCTTGAGATTATATTCCAAAAGTCTGTTGTTGGCTTCTTGTGAAGGCTATGTGCAAGATAACCCAAACACAGGATATCGTAGTAGCATAGTTGCTACTTTAGGAGAACCGGTGCATATATTAAGCTTTTGTCCTTCTGTTAGATAACTATTCCTTTCGGCATATAAATCAAAAGTTAACTCCTAGATGCTGCGTAAAAATCTGTTTTCTGTTTTCTATGTTGTATTACTAAGTCAATTTTCGCTTCAACGAACTATTCACTCCAAACCGTCAAGAAATCGTGGTTATATTTTGTACCATGAAATACTTCTTTTCTTTCCGCAGGCCTTACCATTAAAAAACGGTGACATTGTTTGACGCTAAAGATTACATGACTTCCCCCATTACCCCCAAGGAACTTGATTTTGTGTGCATTACACTCATCTATTCTTCCAAGAGGTTGTGACTAGTGGTCTATTAGCCACCATGAAGGTGAATAGACAAGTAGAAAAAGATTGTTAACCTGACCATATAGGATTGCCATTCAGGATGCCGTTCACAACGACCGTGACGAAAAGTACTCCAGAGGAATCACCCATGCTCTACATAACGGTATACATACAATGTTTTAGATTAAAGTTAGTATCAACAAAATATGAAGGAAATAACTGAATAAACTGCAATTAATTATAAGAGCTCATAGTATAGGCACTGTCCCTTCTAGCCGAGATGAACGCACAATTGTATCAAACAAGCCATTCTGCATCCAGTTTCAATATCATCTTCCACTTTCACAATCACTCGACTGCATATAACGAGACTGGATTCAACGGTATTTCGTTGTTGACCGCGTCTAAGACATGTTCGTTCCTTTGACAACCTCTGCTCAATTCAGTTATACAGCTTCACAAGCCAATACTCATTCTTACTTCTATGGTACAGATCACATAAAGAAGTGTTGCATACTGACCTTAGTTACTGAACAAATTATATAGCCTGTTCATCAAATTCATGACAAAAAAAGACATTCATTCGTGACCATTATGCGAACCCCGAATAGCCGGGCAAAACGTGAGATTACAGAGTTTTGTTGGACAGCGCAAATGTGTGGAACACTAAGATTATGATTATTCCACACTAACTTTTATATTTCCACGTTGTCGCTTTGTTGATGCGTAACCAATTAAAAACGTAAACCACGTATCGTGTTTCGCGTTTATATGTACTTCTGAAAAACGTGATCTTTCTCAGTTGGAAAATACGATTGGTCTTATAATTAGCTCGTAAATTATAGATGCTCCAGCTCATATTGCATAACGGTACGTGAGTGACACTGACCAGTGTGTGTGGTGAGCAGCTAACCGATCGTAAGGTCATTGGACGATCAGACCACATACAGAAGAGTTAATTGTGACGAAGGATTGGACTAAATGCACTTTAATGAACACGTTACTAAATTCGCTATGATTCATCTTTTTAGTTAAATCTGTAATAGTCTTAATTGCTTGCGTAAGTGGATAACTGACTGATCTTTTTATGCTGATGCTTATAGCACCGTTTGTTTAAGAAGCGATGGAGTAGAATTGACGTTAAAAGCTGTTTGGGATAGTGTACGCAAAGCTATGTCCATGTATCAAATAACGAAAAACGAATATCGCATAATTTAATGACCGATGAAATTTACCCTATTAAACTAAATTTAACAAACATTTCTATATTGTACATGAGTAGAAGATTAAAAAGCAACCAGGAATTAGCACATCCGAACCGTAAACAGAACGGATATGAGAAAACATATTATGCGGTATGCTAATGCTCATTATTAAGTAAATTCTAGGTTAAGCCACAACGAATTAAAACCAAAAGAGTTTTAAGTTTCGCAACGTTTCGACTCTCTTGGAGAGCCTTCATCAAGCGATCTAAATCACAAAATTCACATTATACAAGCTGCAAATGAATTAAATCGCTTGAGAAAGGCTTTCCGAGAGGGTCGAAACAATGCGAAACCGATAATTCTTTTGATTTTAACTCGTTTTGGCTTAACCAAGGATTTACTTAACAACCAGGAGTATTCAACTTTCTATAAACGCGGCAATTTTACATATATTCTCCTGATGAAAATACTACTTGTCTATGGTAACTTCGTAAGCTGGGATAGTAATAATGCAACCCACCTGTGTACCTCTTCTTGACTACACAACGTAGGGTGTCACATACGAACAGCACAGTTCGAGTCTCAGTGAACGGAAGCGTTTTCCGGATGTGTTTAAAGAAAAAAAGGTGAGATACATTGCCCACAGAACGGTGCCCAAAACAGCAGAACGTAAGGTCATATGGTTAGTAGTATTCTGAAGAACAGCAGGTCATAAATGACAAGATCTAATGTATATGGCTACAATCCTCTTTCTACCTTTATATGCCGGAATCAGTCGGTGGGTTTCTCACAGAGCCAACGATACACCGCGCACTAATGGTGGGGTGGTCGGACTTTTAAAATAAAACACTGTAAAAACGCCACAGTGATCGTCACCTTAGCTCAAGCTGAATTGGAAAGTAGCTTCACTGGATGTCAAGATACCAGAAAACTTCGGCGAAGTTGCTCATTGTAGAGCAAGACCTACCGCGGTCCTGCGTACACGGTCTTTAAGTGCACTAAATTGAATAGGTAATGTTGTCATGGTAGTAAGCGACAGTACTGAGCCTGAATAAAATTACCGATACATGTGAAGCATTCAGCTCTTCCGTAACTACAAACGTCAGTCAAAAAGACCTGATGAATTTACCAAGCATTGCTCTCAGTAGGTTATAAATCAGCTTGATGATCTATCATTATTCAAGGACTAACCTCGCTCACACAAGATTTCCGGTGCAATGTAGGTTGGTGTACCGCATATAGTGTACAAGTTTCGTCGAATTTCCAAAGCCAGACCGAAATCAGCAAGCTTCACACGAATTTTGCCGTCTGCCTGTCGCCACAACTGTAAAAGTACCAAATAGCACACAGTGTCAGTCAGTTTTGTATTTGTCAATGAATATTAACTTGGTATTGTTTTGAGTTGCAGCCTGATTTGGTTGGGTACCTACGTGACATGTTTAAATTAGCACTAACAATAAAAAAAAACCTGACATAGAATGTTAACTCTAAAAGTTCATTTTTTGTGACCAAATGGTTGCGTTCAATCGATCAACGGGAACTGTCGTTTAAGTGGTTGATTCTTGTTTAATGGAACGGCTGAGGATGTTTGCCAGAGTTTTCAAGCCTCTCTGAGGGCTAAATTTGCCAAACAAATATATCATTTAACAAAAATACAAAATCCGCATGTTTTAATGTGATCGGGAAGTATGTGAGCGTAAAGTAACGGTGGTATCAAAGTTGCACGCGGTAAAACAAATATAGCATGTTTTTGCGTTTGACTCCCTTGACTAGCGTAATGGCTGAATTCTAAATAGTCATGAAAAGAAGTTTTCTGTGATCTTTGGTTATATCTCCGGTTTTACAGATTCAAAATTGGAAAGTAGATGGAAGTTTTAATAGTTGAGTTCCCAATCCTAACGGTTGAATGAGATCAAGCTATTTAGCTTAGTTAATCACCCTAGTCTGAACATCATATACTATTGGGTTGATTTCAGGATTAGTCCATAGAGGATTGTCACCATACTGTGCACATACCCATTAGTACAGATCAAATGTGCTAAAATTTCTTCGTAGCTAAACTCACAACCAAACTAAACCCCCTCACCAAATACGCGTTAAGCATTGATTACATTCTGTCAATTTTATTTCAACTATGTAGTATTTCGTGGACAGAATCGACGAACTATTTTGTTCCTTATCGTTCATGCGCAAGGTTATCTAACCAGATGCCATACGTTTGAGACGAGGCGAAGTGCAATCATAATACTCTCGTATACGTGGTTTGTAAGACCGGATTGATAACGAAAGGCCTTTTTTTGACCCACTTGACAATATTCTCAAAAGCATAAGTTGCCTCATATTGAATGAGAATTCCAACTGAGTCTAGATGTGAGAGTTCTGAGCTCGCCGAGCTAATTTGTAGCTCAAATGGTAGGGATCTTGCCACGTTTGGACATGCCGTTACTGTCGCTGGCTTGAATCCGACTAAATCCCAGATTTTTCACCAGCGGTTTTCATCTAACTTTAATCTACACAGTGAACAGTGATGAACCTGTGGATTTCTTTTCCAGTATGATGTACTGACTAATTGTTATTTTCGAAAAATTAATATGATGGTTGAGTTAACTCAGCCCAGACCCAATGAAACTGACAAGTTTGATGTCTTCTAGTTTTAGTGGTATTCTTAACCACTTCAGCCTTGACTTCCCACGCTTAGAAATGGTAAGCGTTTCAAACTATTCTTGTGGTTGATTATGGGTTGCGAACAATGCAGTCGAATCAAAGATTCGTAACGTATGCAGATTGACCAATCCCCAGATTCGGTCACTTCTTTGTTAGTTGAACACTGTTGTCGGGCGCCACGTTATGAAAAGGCGTTTTGGTCCCTATATAGGTTTATCTTGGTCAGAGCTTATCAGTAGTGCACCTCCATATCCGTACCGAAAGTTGAACTCCGGTTCACATGCTACAAGGTGAGTGAGTTGACCATGGCACCATTGACCTCATTCTGAGTATGACAAACTGTCACAGGCAATTGTTTTTAAGCTTTTAAACGTATTACGCTCATTGTGCACAAGGTTAAGCCAATGACAGCCGTTGACACATTCATCCGTCAGGCATGTGGGCCTGAATTTCACTGCTGGTCAGAACAGGAGTGTGTTTATAGAAACGGGACTTATCCAAACACCAGAGTAGGGCAGGGTTCATTCGTCTATTCGGGAATAGTTCCATACCTCAGCCCAGTCAGCAAAAGCAGAAGGAATGATGATGATGGTTTTTCTCTTGGAACTTGTCAGACAGGAATATCTCATCCTCAGTATAACCCAGCTTCGCAATTTTCTCCCCTGATCAGCTACTAAGCCGCCTGTTTATTGAGTATCGCAGATAATCCAATATTATTCTGGATATTTTGGTGACTGAACATGAGAAGAAAGTGGGATCAAGCTTGTGAGACAGCATTTTTGTTAAAGTATTCTACAGTCTAAATGGGCTTTACCAGTGCAATTCGCTGACAGTGCATGGTCGGCACATCCCTGGGCAGTGAAAACTCATTCTCGTGAGTGTTTGTTGTAATTCTTTTCCCGTTTCACAGTCATGGTGTTCCTAACACAACGGTACAGGTTTACTATTCGAGCATACACTACACCATAAAATTTCCCTACAAAGGTTCAAGGAAGAAAACGACCAACACAAAGTCGTCGATGGCTTATTGAACCGAGATACTTAGTACTAGCGAGCCTATAGAGAAGCTCCTTAACTCTGCTTACTCCACTAGGCAGTGAGGTCATGGCTCGATATTCGTTTTCCAATACCTGTGCCGAGCCGCGATAGTACATGAATAATGGCCATATTCTTCATCACCCATTTGATCAGAGTTGAACCATGTAAACGTGCGATCCACTTGCTAACACTCTAGATTCAACAGATGAACGTCGGTCACGAACACTAAACCAGCTCTGCAGAACGGAGCCAGCTAGTCAGTGAATTACAAATGCAGTGAAGACAAACAAAAGCGATTGTACAAGGGTACATCAGACGGGGTTGAAGAGATTAGGTTGAATACGAACTCTTTAAAATTGCCACCTAATAACTTAAATTGACGCTGTTAACTACCACGACAGTCAGTGCGCCTCCATCCAAAAGGATGTTGCGCAGGATATAGAAGTTGTCAACTTCTGTGCACTTGGCTTTTAGGCAACAAGGTTCAACGTCTTTGAAATTCATCGTGTGGAGTGATCCCATCTTTATGTTTTAATTCCCCTTTAGTACTGTATCAGACTAGTGGAAAAGTGTGGATAGTGCTCAAAACATGGATGCTAACAACCGAAGGGGTCACTTGCGTGACTAGTGAACATTATCTGATTGGTTCGGCAACTAGACACAGACGAGGAAACGTGAATACTGAGTCGCACAATGTATTCGTGTTGAATGCACTACGGCAGTGGGACTGCATAATAGACATGCACAAAGTAAGTGCCTCGGCTCAGTGTTTCAAGCACAGTTGTGCACTGCTCATTTCTTCCCGGGACTTCCGTTATTTTGAGCTGCTTTTGGACCGATATGTTGATACACTAGTTCATAAACGTGTTTACTTAGAGTCCTTTGTCCATCCACGTGCATTACATGACTTTTAAAATCAAAGCGGTGACAGTAAAATACGTTAATATTATTTAATTATATATAAACCAGCATATCTTTAAAGATTAGTACAATGAATGAGTGTAGTGTAATGATATCGCCTGATCACCATCAGGTTGATGTCGCTTAGATGAAATAACAAATCAGTAGTTCAGAAAGTTAAAGTTTGAGTTGATTTTTCGGTACAAGCGGACGCAATGTAATCATCCAATATCGTCATGTTTCTAGGACTTTCTGGTTATAATCACCGGAACTGGGAAAGTGGTATAGCCGCCACTAGTTAGTCACGTGTACACAGAAATGTAACGATGGCCGGTGGAAAATTAATCACATCATTTCTGAAGTCGCAGATAACTTTCATTGTTTAAATAAGCAGTAATCTGCCTGATGTGTTTTCAGTTCCTTGTTAACCGAAGCATCAGAATTTCGAAAAAATTGCATCGGTTTCAAATGTGAACTAAAATATATCAGGAGTTATCTCCATGGGAGGCATCGTACATGTACACCAAACAACACTCTCCAGCCGCATGCTAATGTAGGAGAAGATTGTGATATTCACTACTTCGACTACTTTAAGTTGTCCCCAAAATCGACTACAACGCCTCAGAAGAAAAGCCATCAGGGGTGGTTGAAACTTCGAAGATTACAGCCGTACGTAACACTGTGTTCTTCTCAATCCACTAGTTAAAACATGCTAACTTTAGAGCTTAAATCTTTTGACTGTAATCTTGTTACATTCAGTGAAGATATTCTGCAATCTCTAGAAGTACTTTTTTCGCAAAAAAAAACTGGAAAATTCAGTGTCAGATTTTATCTAGTTAATCGTGGCGATTGTACTACTTGATAGATGAAGCCATAAACTTTTTTTTTGCAAATTACATATTGGGTTATGAGTTTATTGTGTACAGCCTCTTGCTCACCCAGCGAGGTTGGTAAAGTCCGTGATGTGAGTAACTGAGTAGGTATACCGTTACCCGTAAACGTACGTACGATGCACGCAGTCTGGTAAATGTGCGCTGAACACTGTTGCTTGTGGGACTGTGTTCACGCACACGATGTAACACTAACAGTCTATGCTGTACGCTCGGCAATCCGGGTTAGTCACTCGACAAGCGGGACGGTCGCATTAGTGACCGCCAGATGAATGTCAAGTTAACCGCAATATCCATACAACCGATAACATTAAATTAGGTGGTTCAGTTCTACTTTCCACACCACGCCTCCGTACCCACGTTGGTACCATGCTACCACCATCACCCCTACCGATCTCCCTCAGGTCCAATCCCCCAAGATGTTTACACTGCATCCGCCAAACGTACACTCAGAACGACATCGTTCACTTTCGGAAACATGGTGACGGAGAATGTTGCTCTGTATTGCTTCAGAGCCTTGTAACTTTCAGTATTATCAATAGTTTTCTATGCTGAGACATTGGAGGATTTACACACTCTGCTATTTATGCACCGTAATTCACAGGCACTTACCATTACTTCTCAAATTCCTTTAAATTATTTATGAAATTCTAGCTGTTTCTTATGTTTGCTAATTCTTTATCTTGTCCTTTTGACCTGTCGTCATAAATGACCACTAATATTTTGTGTGAGAAAGCTAAGTCCAGTCTGAGTTGTCTGCAACATTCATTGTAAGATGTCCAGTGTTTCTGAATGTAACCAGCTAAGAGATTAAAACTATCGTTTCTAGTAAGATGACAGCTAAAAACTGGGAAGAAATGAGCCACCGAATGACGGATGTTATGGGTAACATTTTCACAATTTACTGACGATGATTCATTCGGATAACTGGAAGAATATAGCATACTTCAGGAGAACAGTCGATTGACAATCTACCAAAATGTTTTTTTTTGTATTACTCTGTGTTGCTATGAGTTGGAAATAAATGATGCAGTACCGAAAATGTTGTACACCAGCTAATTTATTGTTCGATATTTTAAGTTTTGCACTATCTCACGTCACCTAATCAGTCGATGTATTAGTGTACAGGTGCTCGCGATTCGTTTTCATAGGCGTGTTATCAGAGGATTTTCTGTTAGTTACCTAAACGTTGAAGCATGAACCACGCTATTATGGAGATTCTCGTAAATAATTCGTCAATTTTGTTGTTTTGCACAACGTTACAACATACAAACTATTTTGCAACCAAAATTCTACCAAACACAATTCACCTTTGTAACTCGGATCGCTTTTATCATATTTACATATCTTCCACTAAACCGGGGTACAATCAACTGTCTACACACATTCGACCATAAGTTTCTTGTTAGTCATCATTGAATATGACGTTCGTACAAACCAAATCTTCCACTCTTGAATCAGCTACAAAGATAAATCATTGATTTGTTCAAAATGATAACGGCTGAAGGCGTTTACTAAATTGCCCATAGATCCTACTATAGCAATTAATAATAGTAGTATTGTAGAGCCAAGAATTATTGAGTTGTTTGTCTTTCAATAGCTCAGGGTGTTAGTACATAAGTAGCCAAATCCTTACCGCCTCAAACACATTGTTTTATCAAGTTAATCTGATTTAAATAATTACCACAGTCAAACATGGCACGTCTGAGTGTGTTCTAGTAGGTCTGGAATTACTTGAGAAACGTAATTAATCAGCGTCTGAATGTTACAAGTTTCTGATAGTCGACTAATTCAGTGGGATTAAACTTCAGCTTTAGGGGAAAATTGAGAGTAATTATTAATGCCAACAAGTTCGGTTAATCGACAAATTATCATATGCATTTTATGACCAACATGTAGACAGCTAACTGATTCTTGTTTATGCCGAAGCAAGAGGCTTATGACTGTATGCTCAGGTTTAGTAAAAACTTTGTGCTACGACCTAAAACTTCATCTCTGGTGTCGGTTCTCAGAAAACGGAGAAAGAACGGTAGATATGCAACGAAATGCGAATTTGTGCAATCAGTGCTGACTTATAACTAGAGATGCGATTGAAAGATCAACGAGAAGATTAGTTGGGGATGCTAACACTTACCAACACATTTTCCGGCTTCAAGTCTCGATGTACGATTGAACGGCAGTGGAGATAGAAAAGCGCGTTAGCTAAGTCCGCTACAATGACTGCGGCTACTGGTTCGCTGAATTTCACAGATTTCGTAATACCATCGAACAAATCTCCATCCTGACGAAGGGACAAACACTCATTATGCCAGAAATTGAGTATATTACAGTTTTGGTATATAACTTTCAGAAATTAAAAAAGTATCTTAACTTTATGGTAATCGGAATGTTAAAAAATGAACTGTAAGTGAATAAACAGTACACAGTGAATAACATCATCTTGGAGGATTAGCACAGAGTTCATAGAAGATATGGATTAAAAATCATCAGAGTACATTGCATCTTCAGGAAGAAAACCCGAAGAAGGAACATCCCCAAACAGGCAGTAAACTCTTTCCAGTTGAATAAACAAACCTCTCAAGGCTATAAAGGAAGCACATTTTTTGATTTGAATTGCGCTTCGTCTCTCCAATAAATCCAATCCTGGCAATCTACTCGTGCTAAATCCAGCTTACTTGTATATGGACAATTCAATGTATAACTAAAATATCTGAACCCGTTCTCGAAGGTCATCATACAGCGTCGGGGACTGCTCACATTTAGTGCATATTCGGCTGGGAAACCTAATTTATTTTTCATTCTGCAACATTTTTTTTTCACGATACAAACCAAACCAATGTATGACAAGTAATTCTCGTAATGTGTGAGTGATGTTCTACATGTGTGACCTATTTCAGACATAAATGAGCTCAATGTCAATAGCTTCGTTTTGGAATTTGAACAAGTGCAAGATTTCTCTCAATTATCGCGGTTGCAATGTGAGCCAAAGGCTGTAACGCTAGGTTCCAGATGATTAAAAACTACTCTCCACCAGTCGTTGGAGTTCACTGATGCAGTAGGCTAACCCAGTGCTTCTCCTAATGTCTTTCCGGTCCTGAGCCCAGAAGAAAACTGACGATGGTGTTCTTCCGCTAGCTATAAGTGTCAAATCACTATTATTAGACTGCTAGCTAGACCTGGACTATATGACACTAACCCAGCCCGCACGTAGTCAAACAGTTACGTAACAAGGGATAGTGAACAACGTGACGCTGTCTGGTTTGTTGGTTGTTCGCTCTTCTTAAATCGGATCGACTTATAACTGGTAAAACTAGCGAGCATTTAGCAGCTCGTAATAACTGGGCGATCGACGCAACAAGCCAAAATCGAGGTCAGTCGATAGCCTGCTTCTTTTCAGAGAGTTTGCATCATTTTAGAATCCTAGGAACAAACTTGAAGCTGCCACATTATTTCTCATAAACGCGTGTTTAATTTCGTGGTTCTAACAAAATATTTCCCAATACTCCTGTCGTATTCCGTGAAGCAAAAGTGCACCTTCAAGAATGCACAGCTTTTCCGAAAAACACCTGTGCTTTTTATGAGAACCTTTTATTGCTAAAGTCAATTACTCGTTTCACCTTTTGCACAGCGTTTATCACCCAATCGCATTAGGCACCACCACACTATCTTTTTCCTACCCTGTGAGACCATCAGCGCGATTCGTGCAGTTGTGTCATGCGCAGGCTGAAAGCGTGTGCCTGTCTGCGCGGCGGGCCTGTTCACACGCCATATCGTTCACGCCATATCAGTGGGCCCGCAACTATGCCACTGCTTATGTCAGGTTGGATTTATCATGCGACATTTCTGATTGGACAAATGAACGTTAGCCTGCTAACAATTGCGTATTGTCACTGTACCGACTATCGTCTCATCGCGTACTTCTACTTGATTGCTGTCGCCTACAGTTTCTACTGCACAACAGTCCCGCTGCATAACCGTGCCTGTCTTTTATATTGACTATACGGCAATTGTATAGTCTACCCGTTGCGATACTCGGGATTCATTAATAACTGCCGTAAGATCTTTAGATAAAACACGCACAAACCACTAGCACACACATTCAGTGATTAGCAATCCGAAACGACGTTGCATAAATCAGAACCACTTATTCGTGCAACGATCTGGGAACTTTTGTCATGACTATATTGACAGCTTGTGCGTTACAAAGATTTTTTCCACTCTGAACATGATTAGTAGCTTATGTTGTTGCCGTTCGACTGTCCTTACATAGACAGCGATTTTGATCTTAACGTTTTGCAATCGACTGTGTAGGTTGTGATATCTATCGTTTAGTGCTAAATTGTGTTCCTTTCCACCGAACATGTTGAACCTGTGAGTGGTGTCAGACAACAAACAGTACGTAAGACATTCTGTGGTCCAAAGTTTCATTGAACTGGAAGGACAAGCAAAAAGTTAGCTTTTCCGGTTCATTCAAACAGATCAGATTTCCATATTCTAGGATGATATTATCCGCTTTCCGCTCAGGGATTTTAGTGCGTTTCCCATATTTTGCCTTATCCGTAGATAAAGCTTCCCGATACAAAGACATTGGGAATAGTTTGGAGGTGTTTACATTTGTTAATGTCTTACGACTATCATTTTCAAACCGGTGGGTTGAATAACACTCAAAACTTTATATCTGTGTTGTAAATGATAGTTTATCATCAAGCTATTAGACGTTGCATGAGATGAAAGTTTCTCAAACTGCATGGATTGCCATCCGATCACAGTACTAACTATGTACTTGTTTCACAGCATGACATTTTACAGAAAAAAAATAGCCTTACCTTGCGCGGGATGTGACGTCTTGCACTTACCTTGACAAATTCCATGGCGAGCCACACCTCCTTTGTTGTTTCAAATTCCTCGATTAGTCGAACAATATTTGGATGGTTGCACTGGTGCATGATGGAAATCTCATTTTGTAACATATTCTCCTTGCCCCTCAATTTTGCTTTGTCGATGATCTTCATTGCATACAGTTGTCCTGTTTCTCGACGCCGAGCTAATCGCACCACTGCAAAGTTTCCGTCACCCAAAATGCGACCAATGTGATATCGTTTTTGCAATAATTCCGGATCTGGTAACAAATAATGGAAAGCTTTTAACAAACAAACAGTTAACTTTTCGAAATGCTGACAAACCCATCTCTTATGGGCATTGTCATAGGCTTTATTATATGAATCTGTTAACACCACATTTCTTCTCAATTCCTCATCATTATCATCAATAACGATAAGTCAGAGTTTGATACCGATGATTAACTGGCATACAGCTTTGACGACAGATGAAATTTTTGATACTGTTCAAGAGATTGAACAGAACATATGGAGTTTACTTCAAGGTGTCCAAACCATACAAACAAACAACCAAGTTGCATGAGTAAACAAAACAGCTAACTGGCGTCTATGATTGTATCGTATGATTAATATTACTTAGTTCATAGATAGTCTAGTCAAAGCTGGACAGTATTCACGACGTTGAACAAAATCAGTTTCCACCCTGGTCCTTCAGTATCACAGTTGTTGGTGGAGAAATAAGAGCTCCTTGTTTAGAAGCGGACAACATTCATAATGGCTAACCTAGAAAACGTTGTTCTCTCCCTGCATACCAATTGAGAAAGCTACTAGCTTTACAGAATGTTTACTGGTATTCAATTTAAGTGATTCACCGACCTAAATCATTCACCAGATATTCGACTCTACCCGTATCGCTGTCTAACCTTTAGTTTCACCCGATCTGTGTGATTTTTGTGAATAGCGCCGGACGGATTTTCAGAAGCGTTTCAATTTCTCCGCGCTGAGTATCTAAATGGTGCGGTCGTAAATTGACACCGGACTCCTGATCCAAGTATCCTGTAAGTATCTGGAGAGTTCCCTTCTGCAGCTTAATAATATTGTACGGATTAGTACTGTCCGTAAAAATAAGGGATCATATTGCATTTTTGTGCTCTATAGCTGCTGGTACATCTGCCCATTCACAAGAGATTGCTAAAACCTTCTTTACCTTGACTCTCCGAGACTAAATTTTCATCCTTCCACGTCAGTGACACCCTTTTCAGCCGTAAATGTTCCATGTGGATCAAAAATTTATTTGCTGTTTGTATGCAGCAAGTTTGACATTATCACTCAAGGGTTGTTGCATTAAGTCCTGTTAATATAAACTTTTAGATGAAGTAGGAAGGGATGCGCAGGTTTCGGAGTACACTACAAATCACATATGATTAACCCTTATATAGTCAACTAGCTGATAAGGATATAACCCTCAATCACCCAATCACAAATAGAGTTAACGGGACGAGGGGTCGCAAATATTTTTTGCTCATGGTTTACTTACGAATTCCATTCATATCCGTGCCCCCCGTAACATATCAAGGGCGTGAAAAATATAATGAATTCTCAACTATACTGCTTGATTATGATGAATGCTCCGCTTATAAAAATTATACTATTTTAGTGGACGAGTATGCACTAGGCCCTCATCCACTAACAATGTAAACGTCTTTCCTGAGGAGCAATCAAAATTTAGTCCTGGCGCGTATCGAATTAAAAAACGCAGTAGGATTTGGAATCAAATAGTATATTTCAAGCAGTGTTCGGAAATATGATAAGTAGTTAACACTAGCCTAGTTTGGGACCATTGGTAGCAACCAAGACAAGAGAGAAAGAAAAAAACGCGAGGTGAGCTCCAGCTTACTGAGTGCACTCAAAATCGCGCCACGCGAAAAGTGCCTGAAACCTTTGAGTTCGTTAAACAACGCTTGAAAAGGTACACACGAGACGACCTTCGGGAACAGAATAGTAAATGGGTTGTTAGAAAAAAGGCAAGCATCCGCTGCGTGCATGACTGAAGAAAGTGGCAATGGGTTCATATCAGACCCCTTTTAGCAGGCGTATACAGAATCATGCATGCAGAACAAACAAGCGGGTAAACACGATTGCAGCCGGGATCCTTAGAGAAGTCACACGATCGCTGGTGACTACACCATTTATAAGTCATAATGTAAATATATGAAATGATATATAAACTACTGAAGTTTTCGCCATTTGGTTCACTGAAAACCTGGTGGCTGTTGCAAACTAAAAGTTGCTTTCATATTTGGTTCTAGCAATAACACCAAAGTTCGCCTCTCACGGTAATTTGAGGATGGTCGCCGGGTTTTCATAACTTGTAGAACTTGACGACAATCGTAATCAACCGGGTTCGAAGTATAGAAACACGTCCAAGTTACCAACCTTAAAGTCGTGAAACATTATCCAAAATGTCAGCAAAAATCAGAAAATCCCGATTGGTAATTTTGAATGTGACTTGGGCTGTTACGTTAAATCACACGTCATTTAGGTTGTACAATATTGGATGATAAAAAGCAAGCTGTCTGTCATAGAAATGGACTCCCCTATTTACATCGTTCATCGGAAGTAGAGTGGCTTAAATAGTATTCAAGTTATATCGTTAAACGGTGATCGCCACTAAACGTTTCCGTGAAGTCAACTACAAAAGCTCCCTTCAATAAATCGGCACGGCTTGCTGTGGATCATATGGATCACTGATCTACGCGGTCATCAGCTGGATGTATACCCATTCAGACCTTCTTTAAACTTCCTCTCAGGCATACAACAGACCAGCACGGATGGTTTGTTTGGAACGGTGAACATCATGTTAATTTGTACAACACAAAGATCATTCGGGGTTATTGTTTTATGTGGCAATCTGAAAAAAAGTTAACTACACACCGAATTCGCGATAGAAGCCACCTTGTATTCAGATTCCGCATACACTGTTTTTCATGAGCAATGAATGCCTGAAGCAGTGTTCTAAATTTACTGTTAAAAGATTCAGGAGTTTATTGTCTAATAAAAAGTTGTGCACTTTTTTACAAAACAGCCATCAGTATATAGGTCAGGAAAGTTAGTTCGCACGATCTATGGCCGCATAAATTTTCTGCTCTGCAACCTATTTCAGAACAAAATATTTTAAGATGAAATGCACAAACCGAAGATCAAACTTAGTGAATCGTTTCATCATGTTGTATGACAGGCAGTTTCGTTGTGAGTAGTATACTACTCACAAGTAGTATGTTACCCACAGGCAACGTTCAG
>JTDE01001911.1:12942-61197 GCA_014338405.1 Paragonimus skrjabini miyazakii | reverse complement strand
ATAGTGTGTGTGCGCTCGGCAGAAGTTCCACCAAGGCGAATGACAATGATGGATGTGAATGCATATCTAACTTGCAAATGAGTATACGCGTTTGTGGTTTGATTTTTGACATGACCTATACGGGCGTTTGTGCAATAGACGAATTCTCAGGCCAAGCGTCTTTTGCGGTCACAACAATCATACCACTGTAAATGACCAGACGACTACACGAAAGTCTGTGACTACTACAGAGTTAGTGAACGAGGGAAGTCAGGGTTTCAGCAGTGGAAACTGATCCTCAGGCTTGGCATAAGTTAACAAAACATCGACGGCATTTCACGTCCATAATGTGACAGTTTTTAGTTGTCGTTAGCACGGTACACTGACATCGTCTCATTCTACCATAATCGCAAACAATCCTTCAGTTCCGGTCTCACATTCACTACTTGTCTTGGGTGTCTGTCTTTCGAACACATAAAGATCGGTGATCGTGAATGTTCACTGTCCACAAAAATGGACTTTGTTTTTCAGTCAACCTCTTTCGGCTTGGCGGAGCTACATTTTGATATGGCTTGTTTTATAGTGTCTTGGACTAATTTGGGGAACTCCAAGAGCCGATCATTCAAAATTCACCAGCAACAGCCCGTGTGCCACAATGACCCACGAATATTTAGGGTAATGAGAATATCTATTGACAGAAGTATATTATTGTAATGAAGTCTAAAAATTAGGTCAATTCTTACAGGTAGACCGTTTCACATTGCCAGAATTTACGGAGTTAGATTTGT
Organism: Paragonimus skrjabini miyazakii; assembly: GCA_014338405.1. Lineage (NCBI taxonomy): Eukaryota > Metazoa > Platyhelminthes > Trematoda > Plagiorchiida > Troglotrematidae > Paragonimus > Paragonimus skrjabini miyazakii. The sequence continues at coordinate 60,430 of JTDE01001911.1, read as the reverse complement.
ACCCAATCACCAAAAGAATACTATTGGCATAGCTGGAATACTAAGTTGTTTTAAAGATAGATTCATGCACTCGATTTTCCAGAGTGAACTTGAAAGTGTTAGTTAGGTTGGATCCAAAAGAACTTACCGTAGCCAGGCCACCAATCTCACAGTAACAATACCGTTCAAAATAAAACAAAATCCTGACTGTAATTATAAGAAGCAATCTTTCGAGTTCATAGGCTGGAATAGGCAAATCGAGTCTGTTAACGTGGATGTAATCATGTACGGTAAAATTAATTTTTTGTGGATGGTCATACACTTTTTGTGCATACTAACATACTCAAAGGTTTTGATTGACTAAAAACTATCCTTCTATAAGTGTTTAATTGATGGTTGCTTCACTGGTCCTCGTGATGGTGTGAATAAAACGTTGACAATACTTCTCACAATGCCAAATTTTTTTATGAGGTTCTGGTAATATATGAACGTAAGGTAAGAACCTGTGGCCAGTAAGGACTTACCATTTTAAACTCAGATAAGTTCATATGCTGTTACAAATTACGATTATTTCATTAGTTTATGCTTGAGTTCAGTAAAAACACTAAAAGTACCGTATATCTTCTATCCATGCCTTCTCGTTTGAAAGCCTCTCTTCTGTAAGATGCACTTGATAATATGTACAGAAATATGCTCTACTACATCTCATGTGTATTACCTTTATTGTCCGCTTGATTATTGTAATTGAAAGTTCAATTCCGTTTCGCACACTTCAATGGGGGTGTAATTAATTAACAAGGCGACAGAGATTGAATGCGGCTCAAACGGAAATGCGGTAAGTTCAACAAAACTGACAACTGTGTCAGTAAAAACAGAAGTTATCCCGGAAACTTATCCAAACCGTTACTTGCTTCCCTTTGAAAACTGCGTGGATCAAATTCTTCAAGTAACACGATTTATGAATTATGTGTGGTACTCATACAATCTGCAGCTATTTCTCCAGCTACCACATCACTTCGGTCATTAATTTCTAAACAAGTCTGGAGAATCACCGTTCGTCTACTGGATTTGTAAATCAGTTAGTGGTTCATAATAACCAAGAAAACAAAAGACCATTCAACGATTAAGATAATTTAATGTTTGACAAAAGAGACGACTGAAAACGGTACTTGTCTGTATTGATCTTTACCCACCAGAAATCACAACAGTTTCAGTGATGTTGGTTGCTTTTATGAAGCACGTTTTGCTTTGCATGACACTCTACGGAAATCACTCTTCAAAAGGACCTCGTTCTAATAGCGACCCGTTTATAAAGAACAGTTTGTATATCATAAAAACATAGTATTGACTGGTCACTGCTCTAACCCGTACAGAGGCACCGTATGTGCAACGAACGCTAATTTAGTGTTTCCTGTCAGGTCTTCTACCATGTTTTAAATCAGTTCACACCAAGACCAGGTTCCTAAAATCAGAAAGTTATAGTCCATATTTTGATACTTTCGGCCAGTCCTTGGATAAAAGAGGCGACAGTCACTCTTAAAGTGACACATACCGGCAATGTACATGCCTGTACATATGTGAATGTCAAGCTATCACTTGTGTCTATCTTGTTCCAAATTCTCCGTTTGACTCAGAGGCTATGGGTTACCACAACCAACCATCTGCCCTAATTCAATTCCACTTAGAAGTAGATAACATAATACTGGTACATAATAAATGACCTTCGTGCTTGAATAGCAACAAAGTCACTCAACGTCGTAACACTAAGCCAACATCATAGTGATATCGTATATTTTCGTGAGGACGATGTGATGAGAAACGTTTACTCGGCCACATTACGCACAGAGTAAAATGAAACTGTTGAAATACGTTACAGTATATTTAGTGTGCTTATATTCTGAATCGAATTACTGGCGGAACACAAGCTGCAATAGTGGCCTGACTTCAAGACGTTCAACTCACTATAGAGACTGAATTTTTGTCAGATCGTCATCATCATTATTGTCATTGCTATCCTTATTATAAGCTTTGAATCGTTGATACTGTGGTTCGAAGAGGTCAATTCTAATATACTTCAGACCACATCAGTTAAAATCAGTTAACCAGCATGTCTAACACATAACCTATTGAGGTCATTTATACTATGCACTTGAAAGTAACTGAGATCAGACACAAGATATTTGTACGAATTTCACATGCTGGCCATTCGAGCTCCGTCGTGTGGTTTGCACACACATACACGCACACAGTGTACCTTCCTCAAGAGACGCCGAATAGGAACAAGCTTCAGATGAAGTTGTTTGTCGGCTGGTGTTACTTACAGAACAACAACACACTACATCTTCGTGAACCAACATTGCGTAACTGTGTGCTTGATGACAGTTACCACATATCCATTACATAGATATGGAACGTCCACACGAGTAATCTAATTCGCCCATCGAAGGAGACAGCCAGTAAGGATGAAGGTTTATTTACGTAATCCAATCTGTGAGAAATTTGGCTGAGATATAGACTAAGAGGTATCCAGGGAAAGCTCACGCAAATTTTGGTCTTCGAAATGTTCACATCGGATCTTTATGTGTGTGCAAGTTATGGAATGGATATTGAACTTGGTACGGGAAAAGCTGGATGAAAGAGTCACATAAGTAGCCAATTGTGATTACTGTACTCAAAAATCGAACGGATATCAGTACACGAGTCTGTAAGGGTAATGTCATGGTGCATACTCAGAATGTGCTTCTTCGTCCGTCTTCTTGGAATTGAGTCGTGTCAGTTAATGCTCTGAAAGAATGAAGGAAAATCATCCCGGTTGCCTGAGCAGCAAATGGATAGGACAGGCTAACGGATCCATCACCGTTAATTCTGCTAACACTGATCGTCACGCTGGCCCCGTTCTTCGATGTCATTTGGCATACACCAGACAATTAACTGTGATAACACCCAACAGTAGATAAACCGTACACTGGTGGACCACCTTATGTTGAATAAAGTGATCCTGGGGAATTTTTCGGCCATTGATTTTCCTGTGGCTTTAAAACCTCTCCATAGTATAAGCGGTGTCGTTAATGACAACTTATATTTCACAACCGTGCATAAGTACACTCTCACTGAATCAACCACAGTCGTTCAATGAGTTAACTAAGTGACTGAGATATTTTTGCTAGTATAATTCGTCAACTATGGATATATAGGTGAAAATACTCTGAAAATTGGTTGCTGATCTTATTATTTCTTAATTTCATAGTTTGGCCATTACAATCCTTGATTAGCCTAGAAGAAGCTAGTAAATTAATGTAACACACTGGCCATCTATACCAACAAACGACATTCACCTGGAATAAAGCATAACTGAAGGTTATTCAGATTCCACGTGATTTCCTGTGTGCTGATCTGCGCCTGATGGCCATGAGTGGGCCAATTGTTTTCGTTGCTTGGTTTAAAATCATTTTGTTTCTTATTTGCTTCTGTATGTGTTATGCTGTTGTTCATTGAATACCCATTTTTGGTTACCGTATCTTCCTTGCGAACTTGTTCAGTTTTAACTCCAATAGCAGGCAGAACAAGTTGTTTTGGTATTGACGGTAATCGTTGTGTTATTGGCATATCCTTCAAGGGGGACCGGTTCTGCTTGCTGCTTTCGGAGTTGAGGTCTGCGATGAGCAAAAATCAAGGTTCAAAATATGGGTCAAACAACAAACATTTTTCTTCAAAAAAATGCGGATGGGATGGCGGCATTACTTTATGCAGTGCTCGGTCACCATGTCGGTATTCCCTGGCACGTTAACAGAGGATGAGATATAAATGTCCACTAAATACATAGTTACAGACAAACAGATACAAGTGAGACCTTGCTTTAGTATATTTCGTTCTCTAACTAGTAAATTTCAGTTTAACGGAAAGGCGAACTAAATTATAGGAGATGTATGTGAGCTAGAGATAGCACAATCCCATTCCATGAAACCCAGTGGCAAATGTTCCCATAGCAATGATAACGATTTTGATCAGGACCACGGAAGCTGGTGGAAACGTTAAGTAGTTCGATTTGTTCGTAATACCGAGTTCATAATGTTCGGCGATATTTGCACTAAACTGGTGCAAACATTACCTGACGATGGTGACCATTTTACCATAATTTGGTAATCAGATATTATCAGTAAATTTGCCTGTCATCTTTCCCCCTTCCTTCCTACATTGCCGCTCTGTTTTTCTACTCGTAAACCATTTCTGCACAGTATAACATATCCTTCAACTCATGACATATATAAATATTTTTACCATTAATGTCTTTGTATGTATTCACACTGTTCCACTCCGGAAGGCCTGTATGGACAACAGTGTAATGCTTACCTAGTCGGAATAACGAATGGAGAAACCTTAGGGCCAGACAATAAAATGAACCGGTAGTGCTGAATGGAAGTCTGTTTGAAGCATCCCGTTTACTAGCGAAAGAATTTGGGCATTACGGAAGAGCATCAGGGATGATCAATCAACAATGCTGAATGGTATGATTTCAATACAAGTCAATGAAATTGCTATTTACATACTGCGGTAAGCGTGCAACGCACTGCGACATATCAACCAATATAGTCATTCATTTCAATTTGATTCCCGTTCTGTCAAAATGTTAACGCACAATAACTAACTGCCGTTAAGGTGTCCTAGTTTTAATCTGTGATGTATTCACGTCTATCACCAGCCCAAAATAGTTCGTACATCTTCAAATGATCCTTGATGGGAATTGTCTAGTTTTTTGGACCATCTAGAGAACGGATCTTGAAATTACCAACATTTATCCTGACTTGTTTCCATCCACACACGATCTACGCACGCAATTTCATTGTCTATATGACATCCCGTGACCAGTTGATTTAATTCAAATAAAAATAACTTTCTCTGAAAGGTGGTTCGCATAGTTAAAAACAACTATTTAGGATTTTCAAAATAATGCCGGATGACCAAAAGACATGTTTTCCAGGATGTATGAGCTTAACAGCCGGGATGTTGTGATTGACCAAAGTTTGGGATGTACGTAAAAAGGTTAGATGCTGACATTGTGACCTTAAGTGTCCATATTAAGTAGATCAGAGAAGTCCGTTACCCACTCTTTTTCTTAGTTATTGACGTAATGGTAGGCTAGAGTTCATAGGGAAGACATTCAAGTGGAATAGTGTAGTATGTTAACAGACAATCTAAAAGATTCAAAGTGTGTCAAAGTTTCTTAACAAAATGTAGCGAACAGCACTTCCTGACGTGGGGATAATTTTAGAACTAAAAGTTTTAACTATGTTGTTGATCGATGTAAAGGATTTAGGTTGAACATTACTCACAAACAATCAAGGCTGAGCGCTTGCATCTAGTGAATCGGTCGTTTTTTAATGTGAATTCGCTGGCACAGTGGTCAACACTGCTGCTTCACGGCCAGAGTTTAAATTTGGTTTTAGGCAAGCATGAGCATTACTCACAGGCTCTAACTAGAGTAAAACTCTAGGTTAATACATTGTTCTGAAAGGAGTTGGCTGAAGAGAATGCGAAAGCTACAACTAATCGTGAGTCGTGTTGAACTTAGGTTAACCATATCGGTTAGTCCCGAAGTCTTTATGGTTAACTTTTTTTTAATGTCTCAGATTTCATGTTTCCGAGCCATAATTTGATATGGGATTGAAATTGGATTCTTTGTGCTCTGAAGCGAAGTAAACGTGACAAACAAAAACTTTGTTTATGCTGACAACAGGCTGGTAGGTAGGACGACAACACATTCGACGCAATGAAATAAACTACCAAACATTCATGAGAATCTTCTTCCATGACCGTAACGGACCATGGCAATCGATATCATAGGTGAAGCTAGCACTCCAACTAAACTGAAAAGCAGCTCTCACATCAGTGTAAGCGAGTACTTTTTTTCAACAGTTTCTTAGTTGATCAGTGGCTAATCCGTATTACGTGTATCAGATGAACACTACCACCAGTAAAGGTAAAAAATCTGCTATAATGCAGGGAGTTCAACCGTTGTGTTCAAATGATTGTTTAATCGAATGACTGATTCGAAACAGAATCAACAACATATAAGTACCATTGAACTAAAGTTGTGCAACCTGCACGCGCATTCATTGTTGTGGTCGTTAACCTGACTGGACGTCCGTCTACGAGTTTAAATAAGTATCACGAATGGTGACTATACCTCTGTCATACGCTGACAGACCAGTCACCACCGTATGCACACTCATATACTACTCATACAGTAAGTGACCAGTCTACTACATAAATAAACTCACGAAGTTAGGGTAAGTGCATTATTAATTCGGTTCAATGAAAAGATTTTGACGGTGCATATTAGAGAACAAGAACTGCTAGAAGGAAAACTAATAATTCACCTTCTTCTTCAATTTGTGCATTGAACTTTTTTGTGCCGCCTGCGTTTTCAGCCTGCTTATCGACCGTGGCATCCAAACAGGGAACTTTTGTTTTATCTCCTGAATTTTTCAATGTTTCACTTGCAGTTCCCCCCTCATTGTGTTCTGGAACAGTTTTAAGAAATGTGGGCTTGTGCAAGAACTGTTCTTCGAAACCATCGAGTTGTTTTGGTGATGTTTCCTTGGCTAGCGCAAACGTTCCTGCCTCTCCGATCGCCTCATTTCTGACGTTTCTATCTGTAGGTGGTTTTTTGTTCGGAAGGAATTGCACTGAGCGATCAGCTATATTTGATTGTTGAGGACTCGCACAATCCTGAAAATTGTGAACGCGTGTTATAGTATGGAACAAACAAGTATATAATAGACCACGTCTACAAGTTACCCTTATAACAGACACTCTTCTATTCCGGTCGGATTATCAGTAAGATGCCATCTCCGGAGGAAAAATCTGTTTAGCTTGACCAAGGAACAAACTTCATCGCCTCACCAAGTGAGGTCATCGTAGTCCAAAATGGATACTCAGACAAATATCTGTCTATGTCAGATCCTAACAACAAAATGTGTCTATGCTTTGTGTCGAGATGTCGAGTGGTAACCACAGGATAATTGTCCGGTTTGATCAGTATAAGTATGGAGGCCTAAAACATCGTAACCAAAATTGATTCTGATGAGACTAAAAATATTATGCGTCATATGCTAATAGTTAGATTAATCCAAACATTAACAATACAGCGATGATGAGAAAATTGAATTCTATTTCTAACATTTCGGTCGTCACTGTTATTGATCTTTTGATTCATTTACATGAATCAAAGTTACTGGTAGGGTTGTAGGAAGTATTGATATCGCGGTTTCGGTCCAGTTATGTGAATTTTTAAAGAATCTAGTCAGAGATATCTCAACCAACTGCGACAGCTTGGCGTGATGATCTTCCCTCGACCATTTTTGTCTGAGTGTCACTGGAACTTCATTCCCTACTCCAATTAGTTGAAGACAGACCACTCACCGACGTTTGAGACAAAGCAGTCGTGTATTCAGCTCTAATTGACGCGGCCTCAGGGAGAAAGGTATCGAACAAATTACAGGTGTTCTTGGAAGACATAAAGAAGATCACTAGATTTATGTCACAGTCGGCATTAAGGACTGCAAATAGCCCTCGAAATCGCTGTGGAATTGAAACCTTTCACGTAAGTAGTAAGTAGAAGACGTCGGATGGCCGCAGTAAACAGCTGTTACTCATGAAACAAGAACCCGCACTTTTAGATGTGCATCGGTATTAAAGAAATCCCTTCGAAATGATCGGGCAAGCTGAACACTATTCATGGTTATGGTTGAACGTTTGGAATTGATTATTTGGTCATGCAAATTGTGAGTTTGCTGACATTGTGGTTAACACGCTAGTCTCACAAGCACGAGGGTCAGAGTGCAAACTCAGATCCGGACAAGGAGATGCACTACTGACGAGCTCTAATAAGAGCGAAACTCGAGTCTAGTGTTTCCTTTCATAGTGGGCTAGCCGAAAGGCATATCTGAATGCGGAGGCTGCGATCAAGTGTGGATGGTGTTCAATTTTGAAATCACAGTCTGTCACTGGCTGATCTCAACTGCATCTGCAAAGTTACAAATTGTAAGCTGATTGGAGCAATAAAGAACAAAGAGCTTGGAGAATAACGGAAGATGCAACTTTGGAGCTGTTTGTCTAGTAGTTATGTGGTATCCTAACGCAACTTTTGGATTGATTTCTTGTTATGGCTTCGTTTGTGTCGAGGTTTGGATAGGCGGTGAATCGAGTAGATTTGCACCACAACTCCAATGTTGTAAACTCCGGAAGTTTGAAAGTAAAAAAAATAGCCGGATAAGATTGCAACATTAAAACAAAATAGTGCAAACAAATAGTGCACTGAATGAGAAAAATTGTCTGCTGACACAAGTATGAAGGTATAAAAAATAAGCTTTGTGATTGATGTTTGTGCTCCTGTGCAGAATTATTGCTAATCAGTGCCACACTACTTCGAGAAACAACGTATGATCTTACGAAGTGCAGTGGTGTTAACTAAGGTAATTATTAGTTTACGAGTTTGTAAGCAAGACAAGATACAACGCCCGGTTGGCTATGCGGACAAACCGACAAATTGATGAAGGAAACAGTAAGTAAATGAACCGTACGACTAAGATGTCTGAATGAAGATTGGTCGGACGATGGCACATGAAGCGTTATTTCGCGAGACTCCAATAAGCTTATGATGACAGTATTACACAGTTGATTGTTCTAATTAACGCTTTTCTGTGACGGTATTTTGTAGTGTTGATGGTTGGCAGTAACCACTGTAAAAGTATGAGGCTCAGGTTGTTTTCAGAGAAATCAGCAACCGAAAGTTGGAGTTCAAAACAAACGTATAACTATGGACATCGTCGAACCATTGCCATAAAAGGTAAAAAATTACTATGATAACTGAAAGCAGCTATAACTTTATGACAATCACGTTGAAGTTAATTTATAAAGTATGAAAATGTTGCCGGGAAACTAAAACCCTTGTGAATGGAATAAGTAAACAGTTCGAGATCTCGCACAGAGACGCCCTTCTGTCCCAGGTTTTGTGCCAGTTGAAGGTTGTGTTAATTGCGACTAATGAGTGAACACTGATTTTTAGCTCAGCATTTTTCAAACTAACATTGTTGTTTGACTACGATAGTGTAAACTAATAGGGCCTTAGCCGAAGTGTTTTCCCGAGTCTGTCAATCAGGAACTTGAAACTGCGGACTTCAACTGGTTTACGCATAATTCACTGTGTACATGCTAAATATTTTTTTCATCAGCCCCTCAATAGTCAGAAGAATATGCGGCGATTTTACAGCGGTTCCTACACGTGTTGTTTCCTCGGAGTGGATGCTGTAGACGCCATTTAGATAACTGATAACTTAGGTTCGGGCGATATCAACAACTACGAGGCAGGCTTTGTTTTCTGTTGAAGGCTCACAGCAGTTTACATTACATGCAGACGTTGATGTACCAACTGCAGTGTCAGACTTGGAATGGCCGATCTACATACAGCGTCAAAGAGGTGTGAAAAAACGTTAATTCAACCTGTTCTGTTTCGCAAACTAATAAATATGGGCACGTTAATCTCAAACTATGCCATTTTGTATGATCCACACAAAGTGGAAGGAAGGATCCTGAATGTTGCCCTGAAAGGCGGGCTGTAAACTGGTTTACATAAACATTTCACTGAGCTCGAATACTCCAGTAGTACTCCTGAGGGTACTGCCGGACTTTACATTCATGATTCAGAATTTTGGACTTTCCTTAGACGCTTAACTAAATTTTGAGACAAAATGTTGTATGTTTCTACCAATGATGGTTTCGAACACATGAGACTTACACAGTTACATTTTGGTAATTCAGTTTACAGGTCCGTTATAGAGGAAGCCAACGGTATGACGTATAAACGGTCTGAACGTCACAAAACTGCTAGACTGCAAGTAGTTGATTACAAGCATATTGTAACATGATGGATTAAGTAGGACTTCGTCGCATTCTGCGGGCACGTGGACCATCTGTTAATGGTCATAACCAAATGACCATGAGTTTACAAGTAGAATAACATACACACACACATTATAAACACGTTTGGACAAATGATACTGTGACCCAGATAAACTGTTGATTAAAAAAAGATGCAACAGACCAGCTCGTTTTCGGTTATTCATCATCGGGCCAATTACACAACAATTATGTGAAACAGAGTTGTCAGGGCGAAACGAACACAAACAAGTAACAAGTTCAAGTGAGGTCAGACACGTCATAGGTAGACATGGTGACAACGTTTTGATACGATTAGGCCGCAACTATGACGCAGCTGGAACCATGGGTCCTTGATCCGTTTGGGGTGTGAGTGTTTGACCATGGCAACTTCATCGTCTGAACAAAGCGCTTCTGTGCGTACAAGAGTGGATTTTCTGTTTATTTAATTATTGAGCACTTGGGGATTTGTTTGCGTGCAATAGTTTGGAAAGTATTTACGGTTAGTTGCCGATTTCACCGAGCAGATATACGTTTCGGGTGACCTGCTCTGAAAACGGGCACTGGAATGGAGGTCTATTCTTGTCAGGGTCCATAAGAGTATATATGTTTGTCAGGATCATGGTTGTAGGTCATGTACTTTGACTAACAGTGTGTCCTTCTAGAAGAAACCACCCAAAAAGAATCAACTTCTTGGAGAAAAACACTTCTACAAAATATTTGCATCTGGTACTTCCTTCAGAAATACGCAACTAACAAGACCAAGTGCGAAACATTATTGGAAGCCACGAACCATCATATGATTGCTGAGGCGTCCGACTTTTACCCTTCAGTAATCAACTACGCTCGGCAACAGCGTAGAGTATGACTCTGCGAATAAAAGTCTTTCTTTCACTCAACTACAAAGTAAGGATGGTTTAAACGGGAAAAAGTCATGAATACTGTTGTGTCACTGTTTTTGCAACTGCCATGATTGACAGGTAGTTCGGAACACAGAGAACGATACGCATTTACAAACATTTTGTTGCGAGGCAGTAACAACAAGTTAGTTGTATACCTTATGATTCCTAATTCGAAGGCATTCGAGGGCCATTTGTGTTGTCTTTCTTCATTGCGTGGCAGCCATAACAAGTTGCAAGCGATGGTTATTCAAAGCTGTACTTCCTAGTTGGAGAGCCTATAGCAAAGCAGCGTCATAAGATCAGTCCTCAAAAGACCAAAGTATTAATCATGAACTCATGTCTTTTTTGATGTTTCCAACGAAACAAAGTTGTCACGCTCACATTAATACACCCAAATCAGTCGGGTTCTGTTCAACGTAAATACGTTCCCCCAGGAAAAATCCCTTGCTGTCCTTAAGTGTTTTCTTTTGGGGGACCACGGTATAACTTCATTTCACCAACAGTTTCACACATCTTCAAAACATAACTGAGTCTTTTCAAATAAACCGGTTAGTTACAATTTGTTCTCGGTTTCAAACACAGTCCAAATATTAGCCTCAACACTTTGTAGACCTCTGTTCCTACTACCATGGTCGAACGTTTAACCAAACCTGCTTTTCAAATACGGTTACGTACAGCAGACAAGTCATATCAGTGCGATGATGATAAACGTATGACCGATCGCAGTAAACATACAATGGTAAATGATTAATCATAAGTTGAAACTGATGGCGTAACCACAGCATACAAGTATGTTGAAAATTGTTCCCAATCTATATATTGATCCTTGTCCGTGCACACCGCCTATCGGATTGATAGATCACTTATAAAAAATCTTTGTCACATTTGTCTCACTCTTTTCTTTGTTAACAACCATTTTGGTCAAGTTACTTCATCCGCAAAGACACATATTTGGATATTTATTTTCAAGCGTATTAATAAACTGCCTTAAGTATCAGAATAACGGTCTAATATGCTGTTACACAACAGTTCATCAGATGAGGTGCATCACATATCCAAAGATGTCCTGCACATCTGTACTTAAGACGAGTTGATTGAGCTGTTGTTGTTGTTTAGAGTGGAAAACTAATATAGCAAGCCACCAGGACCAACTATAACGGTGAATTATCGAAGTCTAAAAGTTTTACGAACAACGATATGTCCTGCCCTACGACGACACTCATGATCTGGAAGCTAAGCATCAACTCAGACGAAAACAGTCTGTGTTGAACGAACCGAACGGTACGTAAGATAGCTAGTCGGAGAAAGCCCCACTACTCAACAGAGTTCGTTATAGGCTGTTCCTCGTAGTACAATACATCATAACAATAAGCCATCTGAAATAAGCTATTTTTTATTCGCCGATATACTTGTGTGTCACAAACGTACTATGCCATAATCTTCATCGAGGTGGGTTTCTGGGAAAGTAAAACCGTTTGGCCCAACATCAAAACACACGTTAACGGTCGTATGTGTGAGGGGTTGAGGACTAGGTTTGAAATGTTCATCTCTATGAAAACAATTGCACAGTATCAGTAGCGATAGTTTAACTTTCACATTTCGACAGACGTTTTATCTGCAAATAAAATGTAGCAGCAACAAACCGGCTCAAACAGGAAAATGCTTGCCATACAAACAGGAGGAAAGTAAAGAGGAGGAAGATGGTTTAAAGTGAAACCATTAGGATCGCGTTTAAATGCACGGTCTTCCTGGCGTAAGTAGTGAATTTAACAATTGTTGTAACTTGTATACGTTTCCGAAACCTCGTTGAGATAATTGATTTCGAAATAGTCCGACAACTGACATAGGTGTTGACAAGAAAAGTTAACTGATTGTCGAGAAAACGTTTAACATGCTATGGATACTCCACAATGTCAGCTGCCGTTTAACCGAATTGTTAGGGTGTGCAATCAATCAAACAGAATACGTTAAGTCAAGGGAAAACTTTTCAAAGATAATTTCCTCGTATTGTTAACAAAGCTGCAATGACATTCCTTCTGGATCCAAATGTAGTGTTGGTCACGCTGGCACATCAACTGCTTTGGATTGCAACTGCGCACTTCCTACTGAAATGTCTGTCGACTCGGTTTGCTTACACTCATACGCCGAATGTTTTAACTGTATTTCAATAACTAACCAGTGATCTGGAGCTTTCATTCACAAATGTAGTTTTGAAGCTATTTTTATTGATCAGCAGCGTCTCCCTGTTTTGATCGATATTTTGTGCTTCGTTTGTGCGTGGTAAGTACAGGGAGGAATAAGAAATTCAGTGGAATCCTAAGATTCAGGCTTTTCATTTAGACTGTAGGAAACAAGGTAGCTGCAGGGTCTTGAGCTTTTTGTAACACGAAGGGCTCTAAGAAAGCATAACAGCAAATTTGCTCAATATACCGCAACAATGAGTTTTGTGGATTGATTTGCCAAGAAAAATTTCAGACTTGATGCGACGGTTCTGGGGTTGACTGCTAGTGTTCCTGAGCAGCCGTAGTAGATTCTCAACAGATTTGTTAGTCTGCACCACCTAATAAATTTAAGGGAATCAATCTATTTAGAAAGATAAAATACTTCTGCATAAACTTTCTTTTCTGGACAATACCACTCCTATGCTTGTTGTTGGTTAACATTTGTTGGCTTCAAAAACGAAATTACTCACTACACTATATCTAGACAACGATTAGAGTTTGGCTTGGTGCACATCGGGAACAACATACGGCAAGATAAACCCCAGCCAGAGGTGAACAACTTGACTGGAATTGACAGACTTGGGAATTTCCACATCTTGGACAGATTCGAGCCTGTGTTCGTTCTTCTGGAAACTTAGTAACGTCACTCGTCACCCACACACTTTTGCATCGCATGATAGTTTACATTAATAAATGACTCTGTGAATGTACGCTCAAGTGTGCTTGCCTTGTTCACTGTTGCAGAACTATTCTCCCTGGAACTCCACGTCGGTCACTGTATTTATGTTGTGTCGATTACAGTAACTATCATTCTCATCGAATTTGAGCGGAATAAACCGACTTAAAACTAACACCACAGTGGTGAATAGCTAACGTAATCAAACGGATGTACACAGCATCACAGACTTCAGTCAACTCAGACAGGTTTACGGTAGCCATCCGTGCCATTCATGCGAGTGAGTTCAGCTGGATCAATAAGAGGGCTAGAGTTTAATGCCAGATGATCTACGGCATTAGGATATGAAACAACGGTCAATTTCGAGTCAGGTCAATGTTATACATAGTTTAACCCAGAAACCAATGATTTATACAAATCTTCAGCCAGGTGATCATGTAGTCTAATGTCACTGAATTTTAACTCATGGTTTCACTAAATCTCGATCGCTAGATAAAGTAATACAAGTTGTTATAAATTCTATCATTCAGGTCAAGTGTGCTCAAATAAAGTGAGGCTTTCTGGCTTGCTGACTTCCGTAGGAAGCATTATGCAAGCTTAGTGCTTACAAAGCTCATTACCACAAAATATTTCTGTCTAAACTCAGAAGCAATATTTGCTTCTCGTGTTTGTTAACAGACCGCGTTCGGCACCCGATCGTAAGCTTCACACAAGGCACGGTCGAATTACATGTCGACCGAAATCCCTGTCGAGTGGTGAGCATTTCTATTAGTAGTTACGAATTACTCTCTTGTCACCTCTAGCTACTGACCCGGTTAACAAGATTTATCAGTTAGGATGAAGTTGCCGACTTCATTCAACATTCACAGCTATATGCTGATAATGTAAGGGCTACTGTGGCCAAACGTTTAGAACTGAAAAAAACGATCGAGCCTAAAATGTGATTCATGGTGTAATTCTCATCACCCTGGCGTTAAAAACGCAAGAACTGCAGCCAGATTTCTGAAAAGAACAGGAATAACCAATTACTGCTGAAAACCAATGGAAGCAAACTCGCTTCCAGTGATTATTTCGGAAGCTGGTCGACGGAAAATTCTGTCATGTTACCTTAGCCGTTAGCATGTGTGAGTGATATGTGGCTTGAAACAAACGAAATATCTGACCGCTTGGTAGCAACCATTCCTGTTTGATTTGTTTATCTTATATCCGTGAGTTCACAGAAAATGATTCTCAACTCGAAAGTGAGGTTATTTCTATGTTTGATCAAGTGTACTCAGATAAATTATTTGGCACCATATGGTTGGCGCTGACCGACGCTTATCATGTTTTCCCCCCAGATTGCCGTTTATGTTGACCGGATATTTGTTTTGTTTCTCACCATCACTTTTCCGTGCTTCGATATCAATTTAAGAAATCCCGAGGGGGAAGGGAGTTTGATTACTGTTTTATATTTATAGTGTAGCTCGTAATTGACTCTGCACTGGCGCAATGGTGAACGGATGGGGAACAGAAATATCCTCCAATAGATTGAACACTAGAAGTACACATTGGACCAGTATTGTTTTCAGGTTCGGTCAACAAGCATCAGCGAAGCAATGTAACCGAAACATGCTGGAGCAATATGGCTGAGAAATGGGATCCAGAGAGAAACTCTAACCCTGTTCTGAATTTTACAGCCACTCTTCAGTGGTGGACATTCAGCGTATACTGACCCAACTCGATTGAGATGTCCTCCATTCCAGGTTCTCGCACATTGACGGAATTATGCGCTCTTTGTACTTCAACATATCGCAAAACCACTTCATCATGTCTCGATATCAGTTTCAAATAATTTCATGATATTGTTATGTACCTCCAGGATTGTCCAAACTGCGCATATCACATTAGCGTAGTGCAGCCCAGGGTAGAAGTGAGGAGGCTTACATTAAAAAGTATTCTAATCAGGCCCGACTAGTAAGTGCCAGCGGGAAACGATAGTCTGAACATACTGTGACAACAGAAAGTTAAAGGTTGATCAACAAGGTAACACACACTCCATTTTGTAAAAAAACGTCATGGCTTAGTTAAGTAGAGTTACTGTTCGCTGATATGTTCATTGGAATAAATCCTTTCGGTTTTCAATGTGTTGTGCATTTTAACATTATTTTTTCCATTGCATTAGTGCAGTCTACTTGTTTTACACTAAAATCAAAATGCATAGCAATACTACAACAACCATTTTCGATACCTTATACTTATGTTGAGAAAGAGAAAAGCCACGTCCGAACATTCTAAGATGGAAAAGATACTGTATGATCAACTTGGTTTAGGTCACTCTGGATATATCACGAAACACTTTGAAACAAAGAAACACACAATATTGATATCGGGACGACTTACAATTGGAAAGGTATAACACCTATTGGTAATAATTTAAGGTTACATTAATGAAAGATTCACTGACCGAAAGAACCTATGAAGTCTCTCCTGTTCTTGGAGCCAAGCTAAATTTTATATAATTGTCAGTAATATGAAGCACGAGATGTAAATAATGATTAGATACTTTGGCTACAAATAATGTTGCTCAACTCAAGTTAATAAAATAAACTCACAATTAATTGGACTGGTCGTTGGGATAGTCTGTAATTCAACAGACGTTTGTTCACTTCCACATATGTGTGGATATCGGGCAATCTGCATCTCTTTGTCATAGTTTTATCCCCCGGTTTTGTTGTGATTTCAGTTTCTGCGCTTAGTTCACTACGCAAGTGAGACAACTGGTTCTTTCTGGAGGAGTCGACAAGCATCACACGGGGACCTCGGATGATAGTATGATATCCGGAAATAGCAGGAAGCAGTAATTTCGGACCGTCCCCTTTTGAGTGCCAACGTGTTGCTAGTCTACTGCTTTCGCCAGCTGGACATCTGTTCAATAAACCAATACTCAAAAATTATTTAAACATGTTGGAGACCGGGAGAGAGGAATAATTTGTAAGTATCGTGATATACTTTAATTGATCTACTAATTTTGCTTGATGTTTAGACAACACAAATTATCAGGTAATTCAGCCAGGCATATACGGTCTACTAAAACGGATCACTGATGAGCAGTAGGGGATTTCGGTTTTCAAGTAGACTGAACATCACTCACAATTGATTGCAGCTGTCGCACTCCTATAGACTCTTCAGTCGGCCCCACTAAGCTCACTAGACTCGAGTATTTCTCTCTCATTAGAGCTCGTCAGTAGTCTATATCCTTGCTTTATTTGAAACGGATCACTTAAATCATTTCAAGCTCAAGAGGATTCCACTGAGATTATGAGTAACTTTTGTACAGTACGCAGTCACCTAGTCCTTAAGAATAATTAGTAAAAAGAGCACATATATATCCATCAAAGTTCTTATGAAAATAGTCCTTCTGAGCGTGCACATGCTAATTTTTCCTTAAAAAAACATATTGGAATATTTAGATATGAGCTGACGCCTGATATGTAGACAGGTGGACTGAACAGCGACTTCAGCAGCTGATAAGTTCGCGAAATCGAAAGACGGTAAGCATCTACTGTAGATAATCAATTGGAATGACCTCTAGATAGCTTTGGAGGAAGTGTGTCACAATCTGTAAAGTTTTCAAAAAGTTTTATTAAACTTAGTAGGCCATTTAGATAGAAACGATGATAAACAACGTGTAAGTTGATGAATAAACACGACTGCAGAGTATCATAATATACCAATTGTTGTATATCACTAAGTGACTCTAATGAATAGTATGGTACGAAACGGAAAGACACAAACGTTAAAATTCATAAGATTTCTCAGTGTTCAAAAGATCAGGAAATGGCGGCAATCGTCGGAAATGTATATGCATTCGTCGTTCCTCTGTCACCATATTATCAGCCTAGAAACATTCAGTCAGCTAGTTCATTGCCTTCCACAATTACCCCAGTGCGATATAGATGGAGTGCGTTCTCGTGACCACTGAGACTAGAGCACAGACTCAAACCCCCCAATCACCTTTGCGATTTAACCAATGTCCATTCATCGAAAGACAAGAGCAAGGTTTACTTGCTTAGGAGTAGTTATCATATGGTTTTCAGCAGGTTGCTCGTCCTACAAATGCCAAGTAGAATACTGACCAGGCCCACCTAGTTTCACATTCAACAATCCTTGCAGTGTCCGCATACGCCAAAAAAATCCCACCCTTATCCGGATGTGCCGCCGCAAAACGCCCCGTCACATCCTGGGGGTGGTTTGAACTGTCAACTAATGCCACCGGCGTCTCTTCGTGACGGTCCATTCCGGCTTCGCTATTTCACTTCTCACTGCCTTCAGTATAGTCTTCGTTCTTTCTCTAATCAGCATCAAAAGAACCAAAAGCTCTCATAGTCGGTCTCATCTTCGGTCTACTTTACTATGTCTTTCATTTCCTGCAGAAGCCCCGAACGGCCGTAACTAGAAAATTTTCCTTCTGGAGTCCGTCATGATACCATTTTTTCACTAATCAGTTTACAGTGGAATTTTTTAACCCTACGCATTAATTATGCACCAAGTCACAATACACCACAAAGATCGTGCACATTGTTTTGGGACACTTTCATTGTTCCACATTCATTGCCGACCACAAGGAACTAGCTTCCTCTCGAATTGTTTCACAGAGTTTGACATTTTTGACAGAGGATGAGTTAGAAATTAAATTGAACTTACTACACGACACTGGTAGAAAATGGTTACCCCACAAGTTTTATACACAAGTATTTCATTCTACAACCTGCAAGAGTTACACCCATTACTGTTCCTCGCAAACCTATCTATCTAACTCTGTCTTTCAAATGTGACAATGTTTCACACCTGATAGAAACGCTGTTTAGATGCAACGCTCAGGCGCACACGAATCGCCGCCCGACTGGTCAACGTGGATGAAACTACCCGTGTTCTAACTACACCTATAAATGACCTGGTGCTCCTTGTCACCTAATCCAACATTGTGTACACGTTTGATTTTGTCTTTGGAAGCAGATGCGTTGACAGAACTAGGAGGCATCTCGGCACACACATTAACGAACATATACCGAAATGGCTTTTGAATTCGAGGATTGGTTGTGCTGTCACTGCTATCATAAAAACTTTCTACAGACTGAGCACTCAGTGGTCCCAAGGATAGCCTACAGAGTGATCTGTAGACCTAAACAAAACAAACTATCAGTACATCCAATACATCGACTGAAGCCCACTCTGTGCGCCCAGAAACACTTGGTGACTAACTTTTCATTATGTTGTTAAGAAAGCTACTGATACTTTTTGATTCCATTTTACTTTCGTATTCTTTCCAAACTTGATGTTTTAGACCAATGTATCTTTTCATAAAATTTAACAACTGATGGACCACCCCTATTCCTCCTTAATCTATATTGCGTTATCTTTTTAATCATTGTTAATCGATGTAAACCTTTTGAACTCCTGTTCGATTTATATAGATTCCCCAACCATATTTTACTCCTTCCATTCGATCTGTGCGGAGTTTCGACAATCTCTCTTTTTGTACACTCCTATTACCCTTTTGGCTTATAGCAATTTCATTATGTCGCATCCAATTCATGTTCCTTGTTACTGAGTACGCTTCAGCTGCATTTTGCTGCTTCCACTTTGGGCACCTGACTTACTATCTCAAACATGACTAGATTGATTTTGCCTACCTGCTTGCTCTCCCACCCTATAATGTGTACTACTTTCGCAGAACTAATTGGTGAGATGCTAACGAAATGTCACTGCTCAAGACATCTTACGTGTTACAGTTGACCTTCTTCAAATTCATTCATGGAACCAATGTTTCAAGACTTTAAGTGTTGTGATATATCTGCAGACGTTGTTGGACTCTGTTTGATGTGAATTTACCTCACAGGAATGTGTTTTCTCACTGAGTTTAGCTGTATATCATTGTGGTGTGTAATTACGGCAGGCAATTGAGTGTAATAATTGCCGACTAGGTTCTGGCAATCCAAGAATTCACTATCGGATGGATGTCCAATTATAATTGGTTTCCAGCCCTTAAAAAGCGATCGGCTCACGAATTGAAGCATATCCCGCGAACAAATGGGTACCGCCACCCAGGTTTCTACAGTACTTTTAGGCAGGTAAGTTGAATTGGTGCTAAGTGCGCCTACGAACGTCAGGTTGTCCGAGAAGTGGATGTGTGTTATTGTTTAGTCGACGCTACAATAACTGGATTGCATTATAAGTGGTCTGGAAACGAAGTCACTGTACGTGACTAAACCCTGGCTCTGTTCGAGTAATAATACAAAGACTCGCAATGATCGTTTTAGAGAGGAAACTATTTAGCCAGTCTTGTAAGTGCTGTTTACCATATTAGAAGTTGTCAGAAAACCTCGGAGGTCAATAGATGTTATAGGCTACTTGCAAATACCAAAGGACACCGTGCAGGTAAGCTGAATGAAACCGTGAGCAGTTTTTTAGAAAGAAGGCAAACGACAAATATTGCAACTGTCTCCCAGTATAACAAGACGCGTTTCTGAGCTCAAAGAACTGTGCACCTTCCGGTTAGACTACCAGATAATGAACGGAGTCATCGCACTGAGTCAGCAGCAGATATCATACCACGTTTGGAGGTGAACTTCAAGTTCCTCGAACTCGTCACTGACATTTTCATCATTTTGCCCACGAAGAAAATAATCTGGATGAGTTTGAAGCGCGTGCACTTCATTAACAGGATCTCCGGAAAAAGGTGTGCTTTACTGGACGCACTGGGATAAAAGCTTGTTTAACTTATGGATGGTGACTCAGACTGAGTGAGCTTAGTCAGTCGGATATTAATCTAAATTGTTGCTCTATAGACGATGCTATTAAGACGACGGACCATCTTTTTGCCCCTTATTTTCAACGTGTTAAAGAACAGTAAATTTACACCAGAATAAAGCCTTAAATCAGACATCCCCTATCACTACTACACGACTACTTCCTGGACGGGTGCCTAATGACATCTACTGGAATGCTGAAACCTTATCTATTTCATGGTCGGTTAGTTCACTTCTTCGCAAAATGACGTGAACGGAGAAAGTACAACCTGAAGCGCTACTCATCTCGGGCTTGGTCACATACAGTGACGTCATTCCCAGATCACTGATAAGGCGATCAGATAACAGCATTGTCAGCTACATGATGATAAACATTCAGTTTCTGAAGCATCTGACGTTCAAGCACCCAGTCCAATGTATTTAACAGTGGATCTCAGCTGCGTGGAAGAAAAAAGAAACGGAAAGAGAATATTGCTGCTTCGACTCCTTGGGTGTTAACGGGTGCCAAAACTGACCCCTAATGAACAGGGATGCAGACTGTGTCTACTCAGTTTAGTGGGTCTTGATCATTTTGACGTAAAATTGATAAGTTCTCTACTGGAGTACAGTCTGCTTTCTTGTACCTTGGAAAATTGTATGATACAGAAAAGGGATTGGTTTCATTCCTACAAAATCTAAATTTTGCCAAGGCATTACATCTTACAGCTTCATATTAGTCATGCCCGAAGTGTTGGTTTATTTTTAACGTTGTTAAAGATAACGTCTCTGTATTCACTTTTTGACGAAAAGTGTTTCGGTGAAACAAGCTATCTATCGTCTGGTTCGCAATTACATACCAGTTGACAATCGCGTACTCGGAATTCCAGTCCACGAAGCAGCTATGTTTCCGTCGAACTTCTCCCCAAATGTGTCAATTTGAATGACGTCTCTGGCAACCGATTTTTACATTCCATTCCTCATCTCTTGCACCAGTTTCCCTAAGCGATAACTGGTTCGACTTCCCATGTTGTGTGATTCGCCAACTATGGACTTTAAGCATACCCAAGGCTTCTTTGAGATATTCCACTAAAAGCTGCCTTTCGCTTTCCGTCCATTATATTCGCATTTGATTGGGCAGCGAATGCCACAAGTCACAGCACTGTGGAATGGTCAAGTGGCTGATAGACGCAATCTACTTACATTCAGCCATAACAGTGCTTGTAGAATACAATGCTGACTGTAACGCGATTCCAGCAGTTTGAGCTTGTTTTCCGAAAGATGGATTTTATGCAAAAACTGCGTGAGTGGAAAAAAGCCACTTGGTGCAAAAGTTTACCAACATAGATGTGTTACTTTACCAGCACTTCTACTAAATGGACACGGTCACAGCTGTTGTGTTCGATAGCATTTTTGTATGCGTGTTTATCATTTATAAGTGCAGTTACTCTTTCCTTATTTCTGTGTCTGAAGGTAAAAGGTGATTCCTATTGTCTACCAGTCGATTGAATCACGTCCTAATTCAAGTTGACCATTAGTATCTCGAACATATGAAGTTCATTTCGATTATCGGTCCGTTGTGGACTGCTTTAGCAAATTCTGTCACACTGATGTACATATTTACATTAACGAAGAGCTGACGTATCTGAGGTAACTTAAAAACGACGCGTTGTATTCAGTATCACTTGTAGCATTACAAAGTGTAATGGTTCGTCTTATAACTGATAACCTGGAGCTTCGAACCTGTGTAGGTTGCTTCAATCCAAGGTAGCATTTGTTTGATATCTAAAACAGCTTACAGAGGTCTGTCACGACAGTCTGGACTTTAAATCATGCACAACCGTATTTAAGGCTTGTGAACAGCTTGAACATGGTTGGGTTTCCAAAAATCCCATGAATCCTTCCAGCCGTCAATTAGACAATCAATTTTGAGTATTAATAGTTAGGTTATTTAGGTATTCTATATTTCACATGAACACCGTGAAAGAATACATAAGACCTTTTTGAAACACTACGGTTACCGTGACTAAAAAAAAAAACATTCCTCTCTGAAATTGATAACAATACGATGGGGATAAGTAGGTACACACCAGTGCATGTTTTCTATCATTCTCCATCGGGCTTGTAAACTTGTACTGAAGGATAATGGAGTTTAAACGAGACATCGATTGGACTTAAGCAAACCAGGTTAGTGGTCAGTAAATTGATATTGGTTTACTGATAAGTAGTTTGGTAGGTTTGCTAATTTAGAAGAGATGCATTTGCGAAAAATCTGGACTTCGGCTGGATTCGAACCAGCGACAGAAACACCATGCCCAAACGCGGCAAGCGCTCTACCATAGTGGCTTCTTAGCTCAGCTGGTAGAGCGCTTGCCGCGTTTGGGCATGGTGTCTCTGTCGCTAGTTAGAATCCAGCCGAAGTCAAGATTTTTCGCAAATGGATCTCTTCTAATGTTGGTTTGTTTGGTCCGTCAAGTCACGTCCGTTTATTGTAAGAATCGGGCAGGCCGGATATGGATACGGTCGATTTGAGGCCAGAACGGCCAGACCGTTTTTGGTAACACGGTATTGGGTTATGCAACCCGATTTCGATGGTCTCTGAAGTACAGAATGCTCTGATTCAGCTAGCCTCCGATGTGTTCCCCGGCACATGATAGGCCGCAGGAAGAGGTCACTCATCTGATCTTCTGATGCCCAACTCTGATCAGGTGAATGACGATAGCGCTGCTAGTTGATCCTGTTTAACCGTACTCGCATGCATCGTGAGTGATGTTTCGGACTTCGTCTTATGAATTGTCTTAATGTTTGACCAACACAACAATACGAATATGTAAAGACACAGAGGTGAATTTTTGACTAACAGTCTGTCTTTGTTATGAAACCTGATAACTGAGAGTGTGGTGGAGTGAACGGGAAATTCAGGTTTGAAGTGAACCCTACTGATTGCCTGGCTAAGTTTACTTGCTGACGACATGGCGACATTGTCACTGTTGAACTGTAATTAAATAACTCACACTTGTAAAACCCGCTTGTTCAGTACGAACATGACAGTCTCGGTTTCGGTGTCCGTCGCTTTAACGCACATATCTATGTCTGAAGTTGGGCAATCAGCAAGACTTCCATAAACGTGAGAAGCGCGGATGTTAAACTCACGTTAAGCCCGGTCTCTAACAAATACATAGCACCGGATCAACAAACCATCTGAAAATGTTCATCAATCCTCGTGGCCTACCAAAACGCTATTCGTTAGCCATTCCAAGTTATGTTCGTTTATTCTTCTTGAAGTATTCAATCAGTTCTACCTAAATGCGATTACCCGAGCAACAGATGAACCCATAAACTATGTAGGAGACAGCAGCAACATAGATGGTAGCGTAATTTTCTCTGTTTTTGTCAGCATAATCGGCTCTGCATTGTCTCAGGTCCCTGTAATCACCGATTTGGACCACCGGGATGTCCAGTACGACGAGTTCTCTTTTTACCGAATGTTAAGCAATACACCCGTCTTTAAAACTATCGCAACCTACTTCCATTGATTCGGTTTTTTCGCTTCCAGCGGCGTATAGACAAGAAATATCTTTTTTTCATCATTTGTGTTCTCGGTGAAAACAATTTTCAATCGAACACGCGCTATCTGTACTGACGGGTTTTCAAGAACTGGTTTTATCTATCAGAACGTTCGTTCACCATAAAATGTTAACATTATGGTTGAGCAGCTGTGTAATTTGTGATAATAAATATTAAGGTTACCAATAGTGTTGTCAACCGAACATGTAATGAGACAATTAAACTGTCTAAAAATCTTGTCTCATCAACTGCTTGGCATCGTTATACAAAAGTTACAGATGAGAATCTGTACATAGTACCGTTTCTTTTATGTACACTGACTGAGTTGAACGTCCTAAAACTTACTTTAGTTTGCTGGTTATGTTTTGATTAAAACTCTGGTGTACCGTTTGATTATCCTGCTGCAGTTTATTGGTTACCGTCATGTTTCCCTGTTCTGGACACGATATGATGGCCTCTTCTGGATTGCTTACTGCTGGTTCACTGGTGCCGGTGTTTACAGACTTTGGCGAAGAGCTAGCTGGTGTTGTAGCCTCTTCGAATCCGCTGTCTCGTTGTCCATCGCCAGCAACATGATTTGGAGGGTTTTTACTGAAGGCGGTCATTTCGGTCGTTTTATCTTTCTTGGTACATATGACATTTGAAGTGACCATTGCTGGCAGTGGTTTTTGAGGAATTCTAGGTAGTCTGCCGTTGTGTTTTGTGCCTTCTTCCTGTACCCGTTTTTGCACTAAACCATTCCGAGCATTCCTCTGTTCCCACTGATAGACCACGCTAGACGGGTCAGGATGTTTTGGCCAGAACGTAGTCAACATTGCCTACAATTAAGATAATCAATTTACAAAAAGGCGTAAAATGAATATATGGTTATCTATTAAGACGTTGAGTCAGTGTGCACATGAGAACATTTTTACTTGCAATCATTACAGATTAACTCATTCCTGTGACGTTAGTTAAAACAAACGAAGGCTTCGTAGGTTAACAATCTAATAGAAGGCACTCAGTTAGCACGACCAATATATGTTGATCGATCTGCGATGTTGTGAATTTGGAACGAATCAAACCGAGTCACGAAACTTTGTACGCATTTTGCCGTTATACAACGGTAAGATACCTGCACTTATAAAAACAAGTTAATAAATAAAACCACAAAGCAAACTATACGGTTAAGACACCTCATTAAGTTGTACTGAGTTAACATTTTAGACGGATAGGATTTGCAAAGAAATCTGTAGAACAAGAGGTTATAAAAGAAGTATCTGACTACTTATGACCGGACAGGATTGTAAATGAATATCTGATGGATGACGTGGATCTAGCCACACAAAGTGGAGAAAACAGAGGAAGTTGAAGATCATATGGCAGTTTACAGATCAGGATTGACCAAGTGGGAGAGTATTGAATGAAAGACAAGCCG
Source organism: Paragonimus skrjabini miyazakii (assembly GCA_014338405.1). Taxonomy (NCBI): domain Eukaryota; kingdom Metazoa; phylum Platyhelminthes; class Trematoda; order Plagiorchiida; family Troglotrematidae; genus Paragonimus; species Paragonimus skrjabini miyazakii. The sequence continues at coordinate 34,967 of JTDE01001911.1, read as the reverse complement.
ATAAACCCATGCAGGGGATTCAACCGTATTTTCATAGATGTAGAACGGATCAGGAAACTACTCAAAAGCCGTGGATACCAGACTGAGAGCACTAACCAACTTGTGAACGTATACTCATATAGTTCAGTGCCTGTCTTAATCGTCAGTTCTATCCTCGTTCAAACACTTGAATAATACACCTGTGTTTTACCAAGAATGCGTTTCCTCCTGCGTTCGGTATGCATGTTGTGAAAGTGAGCTTCTGAACTATTAGGTTCACCAGTTTAACGATGTTCTTTTAAGTTCAGAGAGTCAGGTGATGGACTTAGATCCGGCTACGACGTTGCGTACTTCTACACACATCTTTTTGTTGTAAACCCTCCTACACGATACGCTAGTTCGTTCTCGATATAGTGGTGCGCTTAATACAAATCGGATTCTCGTCTCGGTACTAATTAACCTGGAAATCTCGGTCCCGAAAATGTCGCAACTGTCCCGCGGTTTGGTCCCCAAGATAAGCCAAAAGTCGCGTGCAAGGTAAACCGGTTTGTTCCGCCTCAACACGTGAGTGACACAGGCGACAATTACAAAGTATTTATAGGGCACGTAATGACCAAACATTCCCAAGACATCAAGGGGAGCAGTTACCTGAAAAAAATGAGTTAGGTTCGCTAATGGACATAGCGGTATAAAAAGCGTTGACCGATTTGAACAATTCCGTCAATTAGGACTGAGTCAATTGTTTTTTTGTTTCTCATGCTGGAGGCGGCTTGGGACGGTAACAGAGTGAGTGCCCTAACAACTTTATACTGCTGTCTGATGAAACAACAAAACTTACCAGCTTGTTTGAACGCTAGCCTTACCACACTATCCGCGTGATTCCATATCCAAGTGCTTGTGGACTGCGGCACATTAAAACCACCAACCCACTCTAGAGTGTGGGCAATGCGTGAGTCTGTTGCGTTAGTAATGTGCATGACACACTCGCATCCCTAGCAAACGATGTCCTAATCTAAGAAAGGACAAGAACATTCTGTGTTCTATGATCGGCCCATCAAATTTCCTGGTCCAAAATCCAATCGTAACAACCGGGGATACTAGACGCACGAAACACGATCAACAGTATACAATATGAGGTGAATAATCAACAGTGGATGACGTTCTTGCACATATTATCAGTTCAGAGATTTCTTTCTTATCACAATTCGTTACAGCATAATCTACGTGTTTACGTATTCCGATTCCTCTGTCCATAGCGATTTACCAAAATGATTGAACTAACCGATTCAAGTCTGTTTGTGATCATTGGATGTGATCTCATTCTTCATCCATTTGATCCGAAATCATCCTCAGCCAATGATACCGTTCGATACAGACAAGCCGCACTACCTTTTCTGATTGACAGTACCTTAATATCCGTCGGCTCACTTGTCTAAATTGACCCTTCAAAATGTGTGAACGTTTTCATTTGACTTTTAAAAGTAAAAGTTCACAGCAGATGTTCAATGATGGTATCTATCTTTCTGTCAATAATGTGGATTTATCACCTTGTTTTACTGTCGGACACTTGAAGGTTACATTAGTTAATAGTTTGTACAATGTTTGTAGTACAAGGGAAATAGATATGAGACTGTTACATATCTCTTGTGTGCAGCCAGTGTTGATCATCTCTATTAATGTTACTACATATTTGCTGTGAATCTCTGATGTAAACTTATGAACGAGTGACGTTTGTATATTTACCTGCTTCTCAATGTTTATGTTGCAATATTGAGATTCCGCGGTTACCAGATTTAGAACTAGTTCAATGCTAACACTCATCTAAATATAAACTAGGTCATAACGATAACCCAATAGTTAGGTGAGCTTGAGTGTGGACCTTCACTCTTCCACATATGCCTAAAGAAATGCGTCATCTGCACCGAACGCCTGTGAGTCATTTATCATTGTTAATGGATCGGATTTTTAATCCGGCACCCTTGAGTCGTAAAACGCTGGCGGTAATTTCAAATTAACTTCATGCACCAAGTACGGAAAGCTGTCTTTTACTAGAAGGAGGTCCGTACAATTGTTTAGCTTCTAATCACTGTTTCTCAGATATTCCTATAAACCGGCTGATCCACCAACCTAACCTATGTTCTCATGAACTGGTTACTAACAGTTCCTGGCATTACCGAATAAATGACAAGTAATCCGAGGTATTCTCATCCGGCGATTTGGACAGTCCTCCAGATTGTACATGTCGAGTCACCCTCTGTCATGCAAACATGCCGCTGCAATACTTTTTGCACAGAGTGCGTGCTGTCGTGAAACGTCCCACCGTAACTGTATGCGTGAACACTCAGAATGTTCATTAGAAAAACACGGTCATTCAGCAGTAGAAGATGAAGCACAAATAAAGGTAATATATTTTCAAGAAGTTGGCTTTCCTGCAGTCAACCCCTGATATTCAGAATATATTCAATACAAGCGGAAAGGCGTTCTTCACTTTATTTGATTGTTCAGTCGCCAGTAACACCAATAGACCATAAGAAACTTCGAGTCATCTTTCTAGCTCGCCTATTCGCAATTGTTGGACTTAACGTGTTTCGGACTATTCTAACCCCGGCCCTCGTAAGACTCTGCCTGTTAATAGCTTGGAATTAGTGAGCTTTATGTTATCACTTCAAAGCTCTTATCCGGTTGCCACACAACAAGCAGTTGTTTCTTTCATAATTTCCTGACAGATTACTTTCATCTGCAACGGATCCCGTTTCTTAGTCTCACGTAACAGTGCTGGTGATAATTGCTACGGTTATTGGAAAACAGCTGGACTGTTCAATGTCAAACATTACTTCTATTAATTCTGGTCAGTTGCTTAAACAGGACAGTTCATTCAATTCTGATGAGTTACATCAGCGACTTGTTTACTGGTTTACTTCGTTTCTAGGTAACTAGGTGACTAATCCAGATAGGGTGTGCGGATACTCTCAGCTCACGCAATTTCGGTTCGCAATGTCCATTACTACCAGACTTTGATTCCTATCTGAACTTCCGTACTAAATCCTACTGCTGTTTCGTTGACCAGTAGAATATGCTTATGTTTACTGGTAAGTTGTTTGGGAATTTTGTTGAATTTAAATTGAACATCAATCACATTTGATCACAGACCCCATATTCGGATAAACTTTCCAGCCAGCATCTTTCGAAAAGAAGCACTCGAATCGGTTTTCGCTCATGTTACAGTTCGTCACTAGTGCATACTCCTGCTAACGATCTCCAGTGCGCTGATCGGAGACACGTTGAGTCAGGTACAAGAAACAACCATTTCTTGTACCTTCATGTTACTTGTCTGTTTTTAGCTATACAGTTGTGTAATGTTTCTTTTTGTTTTAAAGTTATACTGTTTAATACCACATTTACCTGTCCTCTGTTACTTCCATAAAACAGTAACATGCTGTTTCGATATCTTTTGCTGTTAATTTCTTTTTTTGGAATTCATTTAACAATAGCCTTAGTTAAAACAGATTTAAGGTCTATTCAGCTTACTAAAACGAACACTCCCCGTATCACCTCGTAGTATATAATACCTCCACTCAACACACACAAACAGCAACACACGTGTACTGAAGTGCAGTACCGCTGTCAGTTATCTATCTGAACACGTTTCTTACAGAAATTATGACCTTTTAGCTGTTCAGAGTACTCTTAAGGTCCAGTTAGTGTACTGTTTGTCTGAGCTCAGCAGTGTAATCGCCTTATCAGAATACAGCAACTATAAGCTGATTGAAATGGGAGGAAAGTTGCACTAATAACCGTCATTAAATACTTCAGAATTACAGAAAATTGGTTGGGCGGAGTAAAAATGAATCGATAATCAAGATGTGACCTCGGTTAACGGGCATACTAAACTGTTTATTTACGAAGGTTTTGTATCTGTCATGCTACAATCTTTAACAGCTGCATTAATTGGAACCATATATGCTCGTCTGCAATCTGGTACAAAGTATACAGAAAGAATATAATGGTGGTTCGCGTGTACTCTTACTGAACTATGCTTTAGTCCTCATAAAACGTGTCCGTCTCAACTACTCCTCAGTGCCGAGTCCACAATTGAAAGTTAAAACTATCTGATTCCGCATCCATTTTTTATCCCCATCTCTTCATGTGTTCCTGTGACACCAATTATACAGATCGCACGACTAAGCTGATGGGTCTGTGGGCACCCATTCAACATGATTCCAAAGTGAGGCCAAACAAATAGCCTCTTTCATGCACAACCGTATGGTTCCAAGCACTATCAGTTTGACTAATGTGCTTTGTTCAGTCTACTGTGTCAAGGCCACTCAGTCGACATCAACGAGTGCTCGCATTTTGGCAACAATTGAAACCGTCAGAGTTCACCTCATGTTCAAGAACTTTATTTCTTGGTTTTGGAACTATCTCGGTTAACTGTACTCTCCATTTCTCGAGCATACGAAAAATCAATGGTTGGTGTCTTGACTGATTTATCCGACCACAATAACTTCCACCTTTTCTGTTTGTCATTTGCGGCTTTTTCGTAAAACTGAAATATAAATGTGACATATATAACCTGATGATGAATAGCTGAAAATACGGTTTTTTCCATATCATTGTTTGTATTACTGTTCTGGGAAAGTTTTGGCGATGTAACCGAAATATTTTTTTTATAGAAAAGCGTGAAATAGGCATGAAATCTAAATGCATATTTTAGTCGCGTGTCGGTTCTTGGTCATCGGTTTTCAGGTTCGTGAACTAACGGGCACGGGCCTCTGAAAAACTCCGACTATTCCCATTCAGATGGAACTGGACCATAGAGAAAACTTTAGCTATGAATGTAATGATCTAGGATGGATGGTGCTAAATCAATAACAGCCAAAAACACGACTGTCTACCCATTTTCTGGTTTGGTGGGAAAATATTTACACCCGAAGAACGTTAATTGATCGGCCAAGGAACATACACTATTGCCCTAAACACTGGCCCACTGACATTTTGCATGTGACTGGAGAACTTCCGTAGTATATTTAAACTTCGCTTCTTCGTGTTTCCATAACGACATCTTATGTATTACATGATCGAAGTGATCACACATGTACACAACTGCACATACACTCACACATACTTTTAACTTTGAGCGGCACCCATGTGCATTGTTGTTCGGAATGTCATTGATTTGAAGGCAGTCCACAGAACGGCAGACTGATAACTGAGTGTAAACGTATTAGCAGAACAAATAGCATAAACCAATGGAAATTCACCAGGAGGAGTCACTGGATGTGACACACTGACAAATCTGAGGGCGTTTACAACCAGCGATATGGTCAGTCACGCATTTCATAAAGGGTCCGAACTTTGTTCAACCGGACGGTCACGTTCTCTGGAGTCCGTTAGAACGTCATCTCCTGACCATCTCTTCACGTCTTCCAACCACCAGCAGTCATAGTGAACAAAGTCTCGAGCACTGGATGCTTTGTTGCATACGCAGTATATGAACCAACCAGAAAAGACGGCATTTTGCTTATCTTAGTTGTCCATCACGAACCCAGAGGCCTCAGCATTATACTTTGAAGGATATGCTGGCGTTTTAACTCACTTGTAGTACACCTAGTATGAACTGTAAGGTAAGCATAAGTGCGCTTATGTAGCTGGTTACAGACGGGTGACAACAAGATCGCCACAAACAAGGAGAAAAACATGGAAAATGAAACCACCGATGAAGAGGTCCGCAGTTAGAATGCACACAATTCGTTCAAGTAATACGATGTCTCATAATACGACAGCGGTGGAATGATTCCGGCACATGTTTGTCAACGTCCCCAAACGAAATGATTTTTGATCTCTTGACTCCAACCATCGTTAGCGTATCAAGAATTGAAACAAAAGACTAGAACCCGATCTCGTCGTTTATTCTCCATCAGACTGTCTTCCTTGGCCTTACCAAGCGCATGCAAGCAGAACAAGAGGCGGCACGCGATGGACTGACAGAAGCAAGACTCTTTTTGTATAACGAAGACTATGAAACGAGAGTGTTACTTTAAGTAGTCGGTAAAGTCATCCGTTCAAAAGATCTGCAGATTAATTCCAACATTAGGATCCTATAGGATCCTATAGTCTTCTCACCACACGTAAGTGATGCTCCCGAGACGTTGACTGTCGAAGAGAAACTGCCTACATCAGAATTCTGACGTTGTATACTGGGATTATTCAAGGAAGTTTATTATGAGTCCTATGATAAATTCCTACGGCCACCCGTATTTTAGCAACATGTTCCCCACTTTCATGTCGATACCAATACTTTTTTGGGGGAACGTAGACATTTTAATTGAAAGTAGGGGACCCATTTTGTCTGGGTTGTCTTTAGTAAAAATGAGTAGCGCGCCGAAGAATCAAAAACGACTGTGACAAAATTATACGGCCAGTCCACATTTCTGTGGTGATATTATGCATAGGGTTGGCTCAAAGTCGGCAGCCGATGCAGAAAACAGAATGCATGGATCTTTTGCATTTATTTTTCGGATTACCTATGGGTTCGGTGTCATTAACGACAAACAGTGGAGTAATCCTTACTCCCTCGTGAATGGATCTGTCGCTTTTGATCTGCTCGAGCGCTTTACTTCAACGGGTCCGAGTTACTCGATTAAAATTCAAAAAACCCTGGTGAGTACAAGTCAGAATTGTGAATGATACTGCTCCGTGGAACATCTATATTTGTTGTTGGATTGCTTGAGTACTGTCACTACTGGTATCATTACAGTTTTTTGTATATCGAACAACGGAGGGTGTTTTTGACACCAATAATTTTGTCGTTACATGCAATCTTGTTTTTAACTATTCGGTGAAGTGGTGGTTTAGAGAAAGCAACTTACACGAATATCCACTCCACTGACTGGTGATGCATTAATCGAAGGAAGACGTGTTTCAGCTTCACGGAGTTCATCATATCCATGATCTGTGATCCGCCCGAATATTGGCTGTATCCCGCTGCCGATAAATATTCTGTGACGTTTGTCAAATAGTTCACTGACAGATCTTACTTCTCGACCGATTATACTATACAGGTGTCTTAGAGGTTCATTCGTCCAGCGAGCACCGAAAGCAACGGAAATTTCGCACAGCACTTGCCCAAGTGTTTGAACACAGACTTTGGTCAACACAACCTGAATGTAATGGAAAATATCCCCAAAAATTAGAGAAAAAAATATACAAAACGTGTTTACTAAACCACTGAGAAGGTAATGTGCTGATTGAAAGAATTGTATTTGACTCAAGGCGTAAAATTTTACAAGAATACCTAAGATTTCAAAGGTTAATTCGAAGGCAAAACGGGTGAGAATGAATCATTTTGAAGTTGATTTGAGGTCGGAGACAACTAACAATTAAGAAGGTTAACTGTGGGTCAATGCGTTCTCACTCTCAAATACTGTTATTTTTATGGCATTTTATACAAGTTTAAGCTGCTCGGGTTATTCCTCAACTTCCCGTACAATGTACGATACCTCGAAAGCTTAAAGGTTGAGATTTGCTAATGACCATATCGTATCTCTGGATGCATTTAAACACTTAAGTTTGTTGATGTTCCATGCCAGTCACAGAGGGTTCTCTGTTAATTTTGTGTTGGATGTCACCTGTTTGTTTTCAAAATTATTTCAACCTACACTGTGAAGTGCTAAATAATCCAAATGGACGGCGATACGAATCGCGATGATTGATAATTGTTAGGGGAGCTGTCCACAAATTGTTCACGTTGTCTTCATCTCAAATTCTAGGCGTTAAGCCAACGCCCTTTTCACTTAGCATGCAACACATGTCGATGTTCACAATCAGAAAGGATCAATTCAGCCTGTAGCAGGTAAATTTCTCAAGAGGCAAGTTTTGAACCTGTCCTTCAAATGGCAACGTAACACGACTAACGTAAGTCAAAATTTACAATCTGCTTTGATTCATTCATTATGAGGTTAGACTGCGGTCGTCACTTCCTACAAAAGTATTGATTAGCACGTTTACAGGCTTAACCTACCAAAACTGTGTATTTCTTGTAATCGTTCAGTTCAGTTTGAGTTATGATAACGTCTACATAGAAAAAAGGAGATCGATGCCTACGCTAATCAGCTTGAGAAAGAACGTACATTCCACCGCTTTGACGTGACAGTTGCTTTTCTGTGCCACTTCTTCGTAGTATGTTCAGCCCGCTCTCAATCAATTACCTTCTTCCAAAAATATTTTAGCGGTACCTACATTTTGCGACAAACCTCGGAAGTCTATCACGTTGTTTAGCCTCCACACTTAGGCCTGAATAGCTGTGCATCGATCAGTACGACATATGACTTTCAGTACCCTGCTAGACTACAGTTTCTACCCTTTCCGTCGGTTACACTCTTTTGCTGGTCGTGGAAAAATTTTAACCGATCAATTTGCCCAAGTGACAGTTTCAGTACATGAAAGCTCCTAAACCCAAAATACAAGGATTTCGCTTCCCATAGACAAGCTTTGTCAATCCGCTTATCGGTTAGTTATAAGTTGGATGAACATTGTAAAACCGTTCAGCGGACACCGTCGACCATGCGTCGGCTTCCACATTGAAAAAACCGTCAACAGTATTATCAGCCAATGATTAAAAGACTGTGACCACTCCTGTGCGAACCGGGCTTCCAGACTGGTCAGTCGGCGATCTCATTGGACTACCCTGTATGACAACCTCTTCATTTCGATCGCCCAAAGTCCACGGTCTGGTGCTTATGTTTCGGTATTTGGTCGTTTCTCTAAAAGTACGAACGGAATACCTAGTCTAAGACTCACAAGTTCACCACGCCGATGGAGACAAAGAGGATGTAGTTATGTATGAGCCACTACTTCAAAGTTGAACAATTTATTTGGCTCGCTTGACCGTCGTGAGCATCACACCCACGGAGAGTCACAACCACCAGTTCGTAGAAGGTGAACACTCTCGTAATGGACCCCAAACCCTCGTTTAACTTTAGGTGCTATCTGAGGAAAAATACTGTGTTGTAGCTCAGGATGTCTTGAGATATCCGCAAGGTGACTCAGTTTTACTTTCTGTTTCACGTAGATTTATATGTTGTGCTTTTCATACTTATTACTCCTGGCATCCGCTCGATTGATTATCGAAAGCCTGGGTATGTTTGTGATTGTCAATTGTGTGACGCATCTGTGGTGAACTTGGTATTACTGTATAGCGATTGCTTAGTAACTTATGCCTTCAAACAGCGCGGTCTGTGACAAGAGGATCTGTAAATGCAGTAAGATTATAACCGGTTTTCTTTTTAAGACGCAGACTAATTCCACCTCTGGACTAGTTCTACCTTTGGTCTACGAGAATTTACAAACAATCCAGCTAAAGGTCTGGACATGTATGCCCAAAGCGTATAGTTGCCGTTACCTCAGAAGAAGGCCAGAGTAGGCTACACGACTTGTTACACAATTGACGTTTCAACTATCGTCTTATTGATAATGTGTCGCATGCTTCGCCTTAACTTTTTGATTCTGAAAACACAGTTCTTAATCAGAAAAGAATTATAAAGTCAGTCAAAACGGATGAGAAACTATCGTCTCCCCAGCCGGCTGACGGTGTGTTGTGTTGATAACACAAGCCACAGCCCCAGCTATTGTGTCCCCATCTATTTAGTCTATTGACTCCGAGAATTACTTAGATAACCACAGTAGCTACTAAATTTCTACCAACCGTGGTCAATCGAGCAAGATACTCATAGGAAAGACAACTCTGGACCTACTTTGTCAAAGTTAAGGAAAAGCAACAGGGGAAAGTACAATCCACTTAGTTTGAAGGATATTGTAAAATATGCACTGTAGATACGGGCTCCGGCTCACCTAGGTTGATGTCACTGAAATTGTGTATATTTGTGTGCCAATCAGTATTTGTCTTTAATCTTCCCGTGAGTAAATCTACAATGGTGGTCTATTGAGAAGTGCATGGTAAAAACAAATGTCAACTTTTCTAGCCAGCTGGGTTACCCTGATTTCCCTAGAAGGTGACTTCGAATATTCCGACGAAGCTTCTATCTTAACTGAACCCACCTGCCGCGTCCACTGAGATCACTCATCATTCCGCGCTCGATTTCAAGATGTCGTTGGCGTTACACCAAGTTAGCTACAATAAAATCGGTCGCTCTGTTAGAATATACCCTGACTGATAAAACTATACGCACTTGCAGCCGTTGGTTGAAGCCCAAGTAGTTGATGAACGTGGGCACAGCAGCATTAGTGTACACTGTGTGCCTGCTTCAGAAAACTTTGACATCGTTATACAAACAGTGCATGATCTAATGTAATGGTGACTCCTATCATCAGTCACTGGTTCCCCTGACAGAATAAGTAGAACAACGATAGCATATCGATTTTAACTTCGGCCGCACACAAAGGTGACCCTCATTGTTTATCATTATGGCTGTGTTGAAAGTCAGGCATTTAGCGCAGGTTTCACGTCGTAACACAGTGAGGCAGCTGATCGGTTTTATGTTAATAACACACTGTGTTTCAGTCAATTTTGGTCGGTGTTATTCAAGCCTGTTTTGGACGACCAAATGAGATTTCGGTGTCAGTCTGTTCAGACATGCGACTCACCGCACGATACGTTGTACTATGGTGACAACTGTTTCATTCCTATTAACAATCACATCTGTAGCGTTCATACCTTTTCGATTACTGCTGTTTACACGCATAAGTTGTGCTTGCACTTTGCAGAAACCTGCCAGATGGCTGGAGATAAATATCGTGAAAGTTCCAAACACTTTCAGAACCATACATATGTTTCGCAAATTCAGCGTATTCGTTTGGTTTGACAACCCAGAGAACTACTAAGTTTACAAATGCTCTACAGGACAGGCGTTAAGCTGTGGTAGGTGAAGGTCATACCCACCGCCACCCATGAGACTACATTGAGCACCCTACTTCTCGATGTCTGCCTAAGTTTACCATACGCAGAGTCTACTCCACGGATATCAGTCAGCAAGTCATTTAAACATATACCGGCTACACAGACATTCGCCAAAACTGCTGGCACTATTATTCCGCAACTTCCCAACCAAAATTAATCGTAAGCAAACGGTTATGTAAACAAAACAGGAAAACAGTTTCAGAAATATCCGAAGCAAGTGGACAGTTATCAGACTGGTTCCATCTCAACAGCAAGGTTTCGCAGAAGTCCAGCCAAGGAACCTTGTTGTTCATTATACTTATTTTTAAATCACCCTGAATTATGGAATCACCGATGCAGTTCTTCATCAAACATAACAGTCCGCCAAGTAATGAAGCACCCGGAAACTTTATAAATCGAACTGAGTTATTTGAACTAAGTTCCATGAAAAACAACTTGTTCAAAAGCAACAGATTTGACGTTGCTGTCGTTCATCACTGATATCTTATTGATCAGCACTCTAATGATACCAAGCTACACTTATCCATGTGCAAACAAAACCTATGGACCTTGGTAGCGGATAACGTATGTATTTCTGCAATAAACGCAGGCGTTGTTAAAAAGATACCAATGACACTGCACCTTTCAGCAAAACCTGGGGAAGTTTTCATTCCGTTCCAGTTTTATAGTCCACACATCTAAAAACGAACTCACTTTCGATTATATATTATAAACTAGTCCACGTCTATTGGAAGTAAGTAGTAACAGGCTATTGAAAAAGCTGTGAGATTCGGGAAAATCTCTTATCAAGAGAGAATGGTGGAATTAGCTCAATTCCAAATGCAACTCACTAGAATTCTATGGAGATCAATGAACCACCGATATATGTTGACTCGGTGTTTGCAATCAGTCAGATGACTTACAATGTCACTTGTGTTTGACTTCCAGTTACCTGTCTCTATCCAAGTTGAGTGATGTCTACTGATTTTTCTAGACAATTACAGAGTCCCACGACCCACGTATTTTGTTAAACAAGTGCGCATCAACGGGCATATCACCACAGATGAGTTGCCGACCGGAACTGTGAAGAACCAGCAAATGGATTAATTGGTCTGGCTACATCGAAATGTCTCTTAAAAGAAGTAGCAAGACATGTCCGTGCCTAAGCCAATGTACCCCATATGAACGGGAATCGCGTGAAAATGATCTTTCTTTCATCCCTTTCAACCTCTCCTGGTGTTTGAACCGTTTTCATATGTCTGGTCACAAAGTTATCTGGGTAGGCATTGTCAAGGAGAATACAGGCTATAAGCTCTAATTAATGATTCAAAACATGAGTTGAGCAAGTTTATTTAAGCTTTATCCATCAACCGTTTGGCCAGGTTTCGTTCGTAAGTTACCCTAGTAAAACTGTATAAATTACGGCATCAGCCCGACCATGTGCCTTTGTGATAAGCCGTAGCTGTCCTACACAGAGACATGTCCAAGAAATGGCAAGAGTCAGATAAATTCAATTCTTAGGTGGAATTCATCAGCGGATGTGCACATGTGAACTTTTTCAAGGTTTCCATTACATCGGCACACGAATCGGCGATGGCGAATAGATAATCATCATAACGGCGATTGAAATGCATTTGATCTAATGCAATGCTGTGTTGTGTAGTCCAGCCTGCCCATGAAAATATGTTATCAGTGTTTCCGATAGCGATGCAACAGTGCGTCCATAGATAAAAATAAGCCGTGCATTGAGTGTGTCCTAGGAGTGGTTTCTTTAAGTAAACTGTCGACAGGCCGATCGAAATGTTGCCATGTTCACTAAGGTTACCTAAGTGATTTATCGTTTCAATCAATGACACATCCGCACATGCGGCTGTTATTACGACCGTACATGTGATTTTATTATCGACATAAATATTACGAAATGTACCCATGAATCCAAATGTATCCTGTAGGCTATAAACGCAAATTTCTCTCCAGAATGATCTCAAGGTCGAGGTTAACCACTCTGCTAAGGCACGATCTAGTGGATTTTTTGTATCTAAAATAAGACACAAAGAGCAGACAGGTTTATGAATCTTAGATAATCCATAGAGGAATCATTGTCTCATAGGTCACATAAGTGTGAATCAGGTGGTTGTTATGACTTCTTGAAATAAAAAATTTGCTTCACAATTATAGTTGATACGCTTTTGTTACTGTTCATTCCTCCCTTTGCTCTCGTCATTTTGCTATCACCACGAATCACCTCCGATTTGTTTGCGTACTCAAATTGAATTCAAATTGAACACCGCTCAAAACTGATCACAACTTTCACATTCAGATAAACCTTTCGGCTAGCTCACTTCGAAGTGGGCTAGCCGAAATGCTTATCAGAATGCGAAGACTGCGATCAAGTATGGGTGGTGTTCAATTTTGAAATCCCCGAACTTCTACTAATAAGCAAATTTGTCAGGCAATGTTATTCCGCTTTTTTTGTCCGGTCGTGTTAACGGTATGACGTGACGATCACACAGTGTACGGAATTGCAGCGACTTTAAGAGAAACCAAGTTCTTATTCATAAAATCCTCCACACATAGCATTATCGATTTGCAGGTTTTTTTTGCTAAACAAAAAATAATCCTTAAAGAAACACTCCTAGAAACTGGATGATGAAACAGCTAAACTATTATTTAGATAGAAGCCTTTCACAATTCGGACTTGTTCACGCCGGAACACACATTCAAATATGTAGTCACTGCTGAATCGGTTAGAAGGGTCGCCATATGCATGAGAGACAACCCAAACTAGAAGTTCCCCAGTCATCTTCCTAGTTTGCTCAGGTAGGTGGTTAAAATAACATGGCTGAAGGAACGTCATTTCAGGGGCTTTCTATGCTCATTACTAATATGGCTGTACACCAAGAGCTTTATTTGAATTTCTTTTTATTCATTTCTGTTCAATTTTCTTTGCAGCCTTGAAACATTGAACATACTTTTTAATGAAAACACACAGTTGGGAAGATATAAGATCCTTCTTTCCAGTTAACAAAATTGTGCATCTACCAGGGCCAGTCAGCCTTCAGTTAGTAATGAGATTATTGACGCGAAAGACAAGTATCATTCTTTACAGCTAATCCTTTAAACAGAATTTAGGAGCAACACCAGCCAATCGACAAGTGAGAATAAGTTATTGTTAAGATGGATACAACTGTCAGCGTTACACATTTTGTAACTCGTGACGAAAGTGGTCCCGACTTATCTAACTCTCGGCGAACTAGTGAGCATTTGTTCTGAACACACATGGAACGATATATTTAGTATCGCTGGGAATTGTATAAATCACATTTCTGTTATTTCACTACATATTTTACGATAGTATTGAACAAGTCGGTCTGTTATATTCTTGGTGTGGTTATGGGTCACCTACTTTGAGAGCAGTTAGTCCTTCTCCGTGAAGGTTCGGTCTGGCAACTACGAGATTTCTTGTTCCAGTAGTTCGTCCACCGGGAGGCACCAGCTGAAGTGTATTTGATAAAACAGTTAATGGATTGGAAGTGAGTGGAGATTGGAGTTGTTCACAAAGCTTGTCAGCTTGGATTCCCAGAGGATGCGTTTGCACAGCGACCACATTAGGCTTTCCATCCGGCCATTTCGATTGAGCACACATTCTATCTTGAACGCCTGATGGCCATTTGTACTTCTGTGACGGTTGTTTGGAATCTGTCGTTAGTAATCGATTTGGAAGAGGGCGAAACCCAGTTGGTGGTATATTCGAGTAGACGCTGGGCAACAAACATCTACCGGTGTTCACATCTGAATAAAAGAGAACAAAGTGCAATTTCACCTAGAATCCTTTGTCTTCCTTGTGTATATGCAGACGACGGAATATCTTGTAGGCAGAAGGGTTACTTAATTTATTTTTGTAATTTCCCAGTTACCGACGAATAAAAAGCATCACAAGCTTATATCATACCCGGTAGGTTTCAGTGAAAGCACCAGGAATTTGACAGATGTGAACAGGAACAGCTTCTTAGAGCGTAACATAATTTTTTGTATACTCAGTTTCCACACGCATGTGTATTCGTATTGAATACTATCCGTTCTACGTCAGGACCAGGGGATATTTTCTAACTCTCGAAGTCTTTTACTCATACATCCGATGGGCAATGACTAGAGTTGTCTGAGTGTAATTTAGCGGCGTTTTTGAATAGAAAATTATAGTGTGTTTTATTATGTAGTTCAAAACAGAAATTGAGTATCATCAGGTGCTGTGATCAACATTCGTTGTAAAATATTTCAGGTACGTGTTTACATGTATGATTTTGTATGAGTTATCCATGTCGCGTGATTTGTATGTGTGTATGCGTTTGTTTGATTTCGCAGGCATGTTTTGTTTTAAATTTCTACCCTTATGATGTTTTTATCTGACAGGATGCACACATGTGATGACACCCTTGGCTGTCAGCATTCACGTGTTGACCACTTTATGAGGTCTGACCTTCCCTGCTACCATGGTGTGGTGATCAGGCTTGTGTGCTGTTTTGGTTCGGCGGGATATGTTGAATGGGACATCGGTCCTTGCAGGTTCAGCCATGTCAGCTTGGCCAAAGGATAGCAGCCATACAAAAAGCAGATGCGCTCGTTGTAGATTATGCTGGTGTGTCGCGGTTTGGTTCGGCTTGGTGTTTACTCTTGCCTGTTCTATTTTTCTATTTGTGGCTTGTCTGTCTCTGCAGTAATGCTGATCTTGTACGTGTTGACTTCATAGATATGTGGCTGTCGGACCTGTGCCTGGCTGTTGCAATTTGATGTTTGCTGGTGGTCGGTGCTGTTGTGAGTGTGTATTTGTTTGTGTGTACGTGTGTTATCCGCTGCTTTGCAGTACAGGCTTTTGAGCCAAAAACCTTAGCAAAGGGCACTAATCGCTCTCTTGTCTAGATCTGGGCGTCCTAGCAGTGTACAAAGTCCGCATTATCTATGCAAGTACACTATAGGCCAAATACCATACTGCATCAGCTGTCGCACAGGTCTCCCTATCTGCTGTTTTCCGCAGGGTGGAAAGACGAAAATATGCTATTGCCGAACCCTTCTATCCACACCACCTCCATCAATGACATCTGCAGTACAAATCTTAGAACAGACAATGCTCACTCGAATTTCAGTAACACGAAGACCAACCTGAGATACGCTCGGGAACACCAGACGCTCTTCGATGAACATGGATTGTGCATACGCTGCTGGATCAATGCAGTACCACAGGAAGGCCAGAAGGCCGCACTGCACTATTCGCCAGGCAGCTGAGCCGTTTTGGCATCGAAGTAGCAACCTCGAGTAAAACATAGCTTGCAGACCAAGGCAAACTTCGAAAAGCGGGTGCTGGGTTCACCATCTGCTGAATAAGTTGCCCGACAGATGGTGCTCGAAAGTATGATGTCCGTTTTGCAGTCGCTGACCGCATCAATGCGTTGATACTAAACGAACCGCACGGCGTCAGCTTCCTAATTCTGTCCGTGTGCCCGTGACTCGATCTAAGGAATTGTATCACACTTGTTAGTAATTACGTTCTAGCTATGTGTCACACTAATGGCACAATGGACCAGCTGTGTGACCAGCTGTCTGACACAATCTGATCGCCGCTGATGAGTGACCAATTATTTGTCTTGGGTGACCCGAATACTCGAGTTGGGCGCGATTCGACTGCCTGGTCGGAAGTCTTCAGACCCTACGGTGAACTGTGTGAAGTGCATGAAGTGCGTACCACGCGGATGGTGCTTGGTGATGAATGTACCATCTATCATAGGTTGGTCATGACCAAATTGTTCATCCATGCTTGCTAACCTCCAGAAAACGAGAGAAATTGGGTGTAAAAGGAGTACAGAATTTCGAGACAGGGACTGTTTTTAAACGTGCAGTTACCGCCCATCTACAAGACGCTCCTGTATCCACTAACCCCCATGAAAGGTGACAAGAGCTAAAGGAACAGATCATGGCAGCACCTACCGAGACAACTGATGTCAAACGCCAGAAACGTCCAGATCGGTTCAACGACAGCAAAACGGTTATCTACAGCTTAGTACGTGCGATGAATACGGCGTTTGTTGTCTCCACAATGGAGTCCGACAAGTAATCGGAAAGCAACATCCTCTAGTACTCGCCGGCTCGCTGAATATGATCGCGGAATAAAGAGCGACTGGTGGGGGAAGCAAGGTGAACGGATGCAGGACTACGCTCATCGCCGGTAACATAAGGAGTTCTGCGATTCGTTCAAGGCGATCTTCGGTCCATCGGTCCAACCCACTAAAACACTGTTAGACGTGGACACCTGCTGATCGTGCACCCCACTAGAAGACATCATGAAAGTCTGGCGCAAACACTTTGGTGGCCTACTAAAACGTCCAGCTACCAATGACTGAAAAGCCTACCGCAGCAGGCCACCAAATATTCATTTGTTATCATCCCGGATTTGCCAGAAGTGCAAAGGGCAGCTGAACAACTGCACAGCGGAAAAGCCGCAGGTGAGGATGGACTGTCAGATGAAATCCTGAAGAAGGGTGGGCCTGCGCTGGAACGCACTTTGCTCCGGCTGGTTCACTATATCTGAGAGCAGGAAGAGATGCCACAAGACTTCAAGAATGCTCCCGTAGTACCTTTGTTTAAAGGTGAGGGTAGCGAGCAATGCGCCGACAGCTATCGGGTCATCAGTCTGCTGAGCTGCGCAGGCAAGATGCTTGCAAGAATCCTCCTGAGCTGACGGAATGCAGGGGTTTTAGAGACCAGTGTTCTTGAGGAGCGGTGTGTATAGCTGGCGAGTCGCAGTACGATTGACATGGTGTTTGCTGCTAGACAGCTTCAAGAGAAGAGTTAGGAGTACAAGCAGCCCCTCTGTACCCTCTCACTAGACTTCACTAGGGCGCTTTAGTCTATGAGAAGTAAGGGGTTGTGGACGGCGCTTGGTAAGCCTGGATGTCCAAGTAAGTTCTGCAGTCTGATTAGAATGTTGCATGTGAGCATGAAAACGAAGGTACAGTCGTGCTGATCGATCTCTAATGAATTTGGCATCGTCACTGGCGTGAAGCAGGGTTGTGCACTGGCCTCAACTTTATTTAGTTTATATTCGACTGCCATGCAAACAGTTGCTTTTCAGGATTCAGCGGAGATCGGCGTTGAGGTGTACTACGGGGGCGGATGGGCGCCTACTAAATATTCAACGTTTTGGCGCCCCATCCTGGCTGCGTGCCTCAACGATACGTATGCTTTTATCTGCGCTGTTTGCTCACAGTGAAGATGAACTACAGCGACTGAGGCACGCCTGTTGCGACCGCGGCATTCAAGTTTGGATTGTATATTAACATAGGTAAGACCTTTCCTTTCTTTCAGCCTTATCCGGGTCGAGGTGCTGTTTTTCAAATTGAATCTGAAATTCGCATCAATAGAGACGCTGTCGACAGCTGAGTGGACTTCTGCTACTTGGGTAGCAATTTGTTGTCAGATCTGTTCGCGGGCCGCGATTTACGAGCTCGTGTGGCGAAGGCTGGTGTTACTATCCGACGTCTTGAAAGACGTGTTTGGAAGAACTACAGCCTGAAGATAGCCACTAAGTTGTGTTTACCGCTGAACGGTGCTGTCTATACTGTTGTACGGGAGCAAAACGTGGGCATTGTATCAGCGGAACTTGCGCTATCCGAGCCGTTTCCATTTGCAGTGTCAAAGACTCATCTGGGGTATTTGGTGATCGAACATGATTCCGAACACTGAGGTACTGCGGCAAGCGCACATTGACGGAATGGAAGCCATGCCGATGCTGAATCAGCTTCGTTGGCCAAGTTACGTCTGTCGGATGGGCGATGACCGTATACTGAAGCAGCTACTATGCGGACAGGTGAAATCAGGTCGGCAAAATCCTGGTGGTCAAAAGGATCTTATCCAGGCAAGTCTTTCGCGTTGTAGCACTCATTTCAGATGTTCGGGAAACTTGGCGTTGGACCGGACAGTATGGAGAAGTATGAATTATACGGCCGTCCGCAAGTTCACTGAACAGCCACTGCGCGGCCGTGATCGGATGTGTGCGGTACGCAAGGGAGCCAGCGGCGACTTAGGTCGTGGTGGGCTGACTGTGTGGAGTTGCGTTGTGTGCCGCCACTAATGCGCTGGGCTTTTGGGAGCAGTGAGCCACCAACATACTCACAGTACACCGTCGGCCAAGGGACAACGAGTACATTAGGTTAACGTGGATTATATCCGTTATATCCATTTATTCTTGTTCATATTAGCAACTGCCGTCGTTTGGAACTCGGCCGCTCCCATTTTCAGAAACCAATATCGTACTAGCCTGTCAGTTAGCTACCCAGCACTGGCCAGTTGAACAACAAGGTCGCACTGACACCTCCTGGTCTTATTCCCCCAGGTTGACATCGGATGGTTTGTGAGTGGAACCGCAAGTGATTCAGCGCAAGCCACTTGTGGCGGTGGTCATGAGTAGACCTCTTTTGGCTTCGGTCACTGTGACGGGCTAATCCGAACCGGGTGCCACCGACCTTGTACTCTCTGTCCGATTATTATACAACCACTTAATTTTTGCTAACACTTCCACAATTTTGTTCAGATCGGTCGACTTTTTGCGTAAGAGTGTCTTTAAAGTAGAGAAAACCTTATAAAAAATGACTTGGTAAATTATCAGAGAACAAGAATGATGTGGGGACTATCCCATGAAGTTTTACTCAATGTTCGGTGAGTTACCCAAGGACAATAATTCAGAATACAACAAACAGCGCAAAACTCTATATATTACCACGACCAAAGAAGAAGAATGTGTACAATCAGCAAGCGTCCAGCATGTAGCACGCGGAACTGAAAGGGTGAAGGATTTCCACATTAGCTGAAATGCAGTATACAATTGGGCTTAACAAACATGTTTCAACAGGAAGTGTCAAACGGTACAACAAAGTACCAACAAGAATTGAGCTATTCTAAGAGGTCGCTACAATGGTCGAACATAGCTACCACCTGAATGTAACGTGTTTTGATTCCACTGTTCAAATTTGAAAGGGTACACGTCCACTGCTTCGTTCTAAAATTTTATCGCATCGCTCATTCACATCATTGACCAAACTTTCAACTTTCATTTCATTCACTACCTCCAAGCTTGTCGATCAGCTTCTTTCAGTTGCCAGTTCGGAATGTAAATTCGACTGCTGTAATGTGCACACCCGGCTAATTGTTATCATCGGTTTTAGATCAGGTCAATATTCGGGCGCAGAGATGGGCGGACCACTGAGTTTTTCTGGTTTCTCATTAGCCACTGTTTCGATATTTGTACCACACGTATGCCCTAGTTGTTCTGTTAATATACCTCATATTTACATATCAGTTGACTCCCAGATGGCTGTATTTGAATAGAAAGTACCTGATAGCGTAACTCAGCGTTCCGTTTTCTCTTCAAAACAAGTGGTTCTAGACTTATCTCGAAACATAATTTCCCAAGTTGCTAAATTGACATTTTTACATGATCCTCTGTTATTGAAATTGTTTCCAACGTCCAAAACACGCAAAGTATTCTTCAGTAAAAAGAAGGGAAGAAAAGACCATTCTGTAGCATTAGTCCTTCCAGATGTTGTAGTTCTCAACGCTACAGGTATGCTGTTTTATGTGACACGGCTTTAACAGTGTTATCGATTTATTCATCCGTCAAGGAAATATAATTTAACTCCCTACGTACAGTGAACTGTAATAATTACAAACTATAGCTTCAACTCTTACCTGTCAGTGCTTGTGACTCCGCTTATTGCAAGTACGGAGATGTACTGAAATGTATTACGCTTCCTCTCTCTGGTCTGTTCCTTCTATCAGCAATTAACATGGCTCTATATCTACTGAAGCCTTGTCGGATTTTCTATTGCTAGGATTCACTACAAAAAGCGCAGATTTTTCTCACCGTTCACAGTCTGTCAGTTGCACATCTCCAGTCATTCGTAGAAGCGAAAAATGACAACAATTAAACGATTTTCGGAACAAAACAACTTGTGAGTCTCATACTCTGAGTTATCGTCACCACACTGGTAGGTGATGATGACCACCTCGGCGTGAACACAACACAATGTAACACACTTCCACTCGAGTAGAGAGAAACGCTCCTTTTAGGTGACTTTTGTGACTGTGAAGCAGACTCCTTTGGCCATTTTATCAACTGATATTTGTAATAGAATCTCACTCACACTCAAGGATATAATCTCTTACTTTCTCGTGCAAAAAGCTAGAATGATACAAGCGACAGTATCGAACACTCGGCCATAGATTTGGTGGTTCTGTTATTGTGAGGAGGATCTTATGCGCATATAAAAAAGTGACACTGACCAACATGGTTGTGTCCGTCATTGATTTGGCCGGATGGGAGGTGAAGGATATAATTGTATACTACTCACTTGTTCACTGACTCTACTCCCAACTTTATACACTAGATACGGGATGTATGGGTAAACCCACTGTTGGTTTAGTATACATAAAATCGGTGGTCTTTGAATTCGACCACTTCAACAGTTTACTCGAAACTTGTAGGCCGCCACAATTTTTTAGTTGAAGTATGTTCATTTCGGATGTGTGTGCTATGTGAAAGATTTCAATAAACTTGTTTTTTGACTACAAAAGTAAAACAGTCAAGTTTTCTTGTCGGAAACCACACTGTTTTTCTGTCACCCTTTGTGTCGTTTGCATGAACTTTGTTTTATGGAAGAAAATCTGATCAAGCAGAAGTTACACGTTGACCAAGCAATTCAAATAACCCTAATCATCTTAACTTCAAAGATGAATGACACATGTTTCATAGGGCAGATACATCATTTGATCATTCGTAACACGAACCATCATTCTCGTAACGATCATGCCAAATCCATGAACAATAGTGAATGAATATATATGGGGTCGAAAAATATTATTAACGGGTAAATTAAATTATAATTTGAATAAAGCGGTAAGAAGACGGACAGTGGTAGATGCTAGCATTTTGTATTGTCTGTTCACTACCAAATAACAACAACCAGGAACATATATATGACACTGTTGGGGTGGGGGTTGAAGAAATAACGTAGCAAGTTACGTGAAGAACAACAACGCAAAACTATTAGGTCTATGGGAGTCTAAGGCTTATCCATAATTGTTTTTGTACACATAATGCTGGCTT